>JAPVRG010291073.1:0-10954 GCA_029783565.1 Rhagoletis cerasi
CGACGCACAGGACATTGAACTCGATCGATGAAGTCATAAATCTCTGTTGGCAGCTGATTTCAAAATTGTTTAACACACAAACACACACAACCAGTATGCCAAATATGAAAAAAATGTGTGCGTGCGCATGGGTAGGATGATGAAAGGCACGATTGTGATGTATGGCTTGTGAGTTATGGCAGTGAAAAATTATTAGCTACGAGTATTTCGATTGACATGCTGTCGTTGCGGTTGACATGGCTACACTGGAAATTGGCATTTAATTGGATATGTGATTGGATTACAAGTTTTATATATGAAATAAATTTAAAAGAGATTTAAATACTATTTATCTAAAGGAGAATGTAGCTAAAATTGCTAGATTCCTAGAAATTCAAAAGGGTTTTTGAATTTTGGTGCAATAAAATGTTACTAGTTTCTGTTGTACTCGTATTGCTGTGTGTGGAGTGCGTAGCTATCATCGAACAGATTACAGACACAATACACAGAATTTTTAATATTACATACATATGTAAATGCTTCGAAAAAATTAATGACCTTATTCATAATTTATTCATATTTGTGTGACAACATTAAGGCGCACGCCACAAATCGGAGGAGAAGCTCGGCCAAACACTAACATATGTGTAAGCGCGAATCTATTATTATTATTATTATTATTATTATTATTATTATTATTATTCATAAAAAATAAAATAGAGCTCTATAAAGTGATATTTTCATAAAAATTTTGGATTTATAAAGCAGTTAAAGTATTCTTTAATTTTTATAAACTTGGGTGTAAATCTCGCTAAACTAAAAGCAAAATTAAGGCCTTGAAGTGTTTTGAACAGTAAATTCCAGTTAGGCACCACTGTGCGTTCAGAGACGCCGTTAAATTTTAGATCCCTCCCCTTTGTGTGATAACATTAAGGCGTACATCGCAAACTGGAGGAGAGCCTCGGCCGGACACGTAGAAAAATGTGTGAGCACCAGATATTTATATATGTATTCATTATTATCATTGACTCAAGTTTAAGGGTAAAGAAGGAACTAGCAGCTTACTATACCTCCTGAAAAATGTAATTCATAATATATAGATCACAGCTATTTGACCGATTTTAACTTATGGCGCACTAGTCTGGTGGAAAGCACAACATAGTAAGCGAAAGCCATCATAATAAAATAGTCTTAAGATCCAAGGTAGTGAAGTAAAGAACTGCTCTGAATGTCACGAATCGCTAGCATTACTCACTTACACTTAACGCCGATTTATGCTGGGTTTCTGGGTACAGCAATATCAAAAGGGAACAAAATAGGTTCAAAAATGCAAATCAGCGAAGCGGTTAAGTCCCTAATACTACTGATTTATGATCTGCTGACGACAATTTCCGAGTACACCACAGCCATAACATACGACCAATGAGCAATCGAGACGACTGTGTAATCTTAATGTCTTTATGGCCGTGACTTAACAAGAAACGAACTGAAAAAATTTTGGCTTTAAACAAATCTACATACAGTACGAATTCTTACCGGTGTTATCACAGGACACTATTGCACCAATGCTCCCACGATGGTGTATACCAACAAGTTCCCCCTGCAGAAGTTGTCAGGATGAAGAAGAGGAGGATTCGACTACTCGTTTCCTATGTCAATGACTTAACATACACCATAACGACACTTTGGAATAACCCAGGTTAGAGGACTTTGGTTCAAAAAATAAAGGGTAAAACATTTTCTGTATTTCTCGCTCAAAATAACAGAAGAAAGGTTTTTTAGTCGGCAATTTATATTCTACAATGAAGCAATGTCTTACGACATTGTTTTTAATTCTCGCAGAACCTTTTGATTTCAAAATCTAAAAATTACTTTTATTTACAGTCTGTAATATGAAATAAACCCATGCTGAAAATTTTAGCCGATCGAAACCTCTCGCTCAGCAAAGCACCATTTTTTGCCACAAAATATGGAAGTTGCTCATACGCCACCGCCTCTCAAGGATAAGTATTTGGCTTGCGTTCGCTGGATTGAATGAATTAAACAGATAAAGTGGTTAATGGTATAAAATTATGTTTTAAAACTAGAAGTTCTTATTTCCGTTTATTCACTTAAAATATCTTTAATGTGTGACGTATAGTAAGTAAAATATTGGTAATGTAAAGTACTAGTTGATTAAGAATTGCAGAAATTTCATTACGGGGTTTCTCTTATTTAACGTGGAATGTCAGCTTAAAGAATTCCAACCAAATTGAGTTTTTCAAAACACCATCAGGACAAGCTGTGTCCTGTTAGTACACCAACTAGTAGCCTAGCGTTCTCTCGCTTAACCCTTATACGCACATGTTACACCCATAGTATGGCCAGACCTCCACTTAAAATGTATATAAATGCAGATATAATTTGCTAAGTTAATAATTATAAGTGATTTATTATAAAATATAGTTATGCAGAACGCCGTGTATGTGCATGTAGTAGTATAAAAAAAATTTTTGTATGCACTGAGAAAAATAATAAACTATATCGTGCTACCTTCAAAGAGAAACTTAAATATATAATTTTTCGTCTATTGCTATTTAGTTTACTTTAAACAAATATACGTTTGCTTAAAAGTATTTTTATTTGAATACTCTGTCATTCTGAAATTCACAGATCCTTATTCATAATTAGGAAAAGTCAAACAAAAATAAAAAACTATATAATTCATCAGAGGTAATTTAACCTAGGATCTCTTGGAACCTAACGAGTAAGAGCACACTCAGCTACAAAAAGAATATGTGAATTTGTTTCCAATGCTCACTGCGCACGTGGCGACCAAGTCATGTCGCTTCGACTGTTGCTTCGCGTTCAGTCTAGTTTCTCAAACAAATGGTGTTGCCGCAGCCGACGCTGCGACCGCAGAGATTGCCTCGTGTGTAGTCAGTATAATGTTCAGTTTGAATCAATTTTCTTACAATTGTTCAAACTCATTTGATTTCGAATAATTTTTCTATTCTGTCAATATAAAATCGCTAATGTGGATAAACCGAAAAGATTGTTTGGAAAAATTATTTATTTTTATTTTTATCTTATTTTAGACAAGCTGTTCAATATACATATGTATAAAGAAAAGATTTGCTGTTTATGTAAGCAGAAACATTTTTGCGAAAAATGGTCTTGCTAGGTGGCGCCAGTGTCAAGATATTTTGAAAAACCGTATTTATGGTCCGATTTGGCTCAATTTTGGTATGTGTAGTTGAAACATCGTAAGTCAGAGATTTCCAAAAATTTACCCACTAGGTGGCACTGAAGTCAAAATATAAATTATATTCGATATAAAATTCATGTTTTTTTTGCGTTAAAAATTTGTTTAAAAGCAATATTAACACAAATATGATGATGGAAAAAAATGTCGCGTGCGACAGTGATTAAAATTAAATAGAAAATAAACTACTTATTATTTTTGAATAAAATAAGAAACAGTATTAATATACATTAACGCATAACATTTTAAAATTAGTCGCATTAATATATTCCTTCAGGTTTCACTGAAATAAGTGTTTGATTTTTTTGCTTTGAAAACGACTTCTGTTTTTGTCGCATGCGAATGTCTTGATTTTTTGTAATTATCTTGCAAACGCACAATTGGCCAAAATCAACCTTAGCACCAATCATAGTGCTAATCAGGTGCTATAACTTTCGCCTTTTGTAAAAATAAAATAATATTTTGGTATATGTTTTTTTTCACATTGAATGCGTACGAATGTCGCATTCGACATTGGAGAAATGCCCATATGTATATTATGGGCAAGGATCCCACCAGTTGATGGATCCTCTTTTCAAAATTTTTCTTCACTTTTTGCTTCAAAAAATACTGCTATCAATGATTTATTCGTTATTATCATCTCGTCGTCATCATTTTCGGGTTCATTTATTTCGAAATTTATTTCTTTCAAACGGAACGCTTTCATCTTCATTCGAATCTATTTCATAAACATTTGAAATTTTGTTACCTCTACGCCTCAGAAACTATTTTTCATTAATAAGCTTCTGCATCGCCATAAAAATTTCTGTTTTTCACGTTTGTTCAGAAAAATAAGAGCATAGGCAAAAACTAAATAAAAGGCGTGAATTATATATAGCGGCCTACAAATGCGTAACAGAAAGAAATATAAAAAGAAAAAAAAGATGGCGCTCCCGAAATCGTACGAAATTAAACGACGCTCTAGCCAGACTAAGTTTTTCCCTGAAATGATAGTTTTTTAAAGTTTTTTTAAGTTTTTTTCTTGGTTTTAATGTTTAACTTCTGTAGAAATAGTCATTCGAGGATATCATGGAATTTCAAACCAAAACTATTAATATTACATTCACACTATCTTGATGTTGGGATCATTCTTAATTTCACATCGAAATCAATTAATTTCCCTTCAGAAATCAGTGAAATCAATTAAATTTCTCCGAAATCAAGATGAAAATTAAGAAAAAAATATGTGGCATTTAATTTCGGCTCCACTGTTAAGGAAATTTTTAATTTATGCCTAAAGGTATGCCACAACTTTTATTGATTTTTATTGTGAAATCAAGTACAAACCACTATACCTACACGTTCTAGCCTTATATCTAAAGAAATCATGAAAGCATGAGTGAACTCTATTGATAATATAATATAACATACTAAAAATTTGTTTTAAAAATCAATATAGTCTGGCCAGAACCGGGTGCAAGCATAAGGGTTAAGAGATAGAGGGCATGTTCCTAGACAACTTGCAGCTTTGCGTTTTGCTCAAAAACTTCTGCCGGTCGTGTATAAGCCGTGTTCCCGTTGTATCGCATATAGGGAAATCCTTCTTTGGATAGTCTGTTGGCCTCCTAGTTGCCCGGAATGTCGGTGTGTCTTGGACCCCAGTACAAGCTCACAACTGTGCCAATATGTAGTTCATTTATGGCTGGCCTGCACTCTACCACAGTTTTTGAGGCAGTGCCATACCGCCCTCATTATGCTCAATACTTTAGGCCAGGTGATTGTGCAATAGTCTAGCAGTTTATAGAACTTCCTGGGAACGAGCTTCGCGCAAAACACTGCCGCGCTTGCACCCTTGTCCATTTTCTGTGTAAACATTCTCCGTAACAGCCCTCCTCATACTCTCCCTCGACATCTGTAGTTCGAAATTCGTCTCGAAGTGTAGATCCGAAATCATCTAGTCTCATCTGCGCTAGGTAACATACATACAAAAATATTTCGACGAATTGATGACCTCCTTTTTTTTTGAAGTCGGTTAAAAATTTAGTGATTTAAAAAAGTGAGCATATTCATAAAGATAATACTATAAAAATTTTATTAATAACTCATATTCACACACACAGGACGGATTATATTCAATTCCCTCCATCTGCAATTTTCACAAAAATGAGATTCTGATATAAAAATCCGCCTAAGACTTGACTGTCATCGATGATGTTAATACTGACTTGTACATATATCGCATGTTAGAAGAATTTATTATTGCATTGCAAAGTTAATACTAACACCAGTAATGACAGTTAAGTTCCAGATCGGTTCTAATATTAGAAAGTGCCTTTTGTGAAAATTGCTGATAGAGGGTATTAAATATAAGCCGTCGATATGTAATAAGTGAACTCACGTTTCGACAACAAGTTATTTATGTTTTTACGTAATTATGTGCACTTGCACAAGGGTGAAACAATAAAATATTTATACTCCAAGTTTCAAATGAACCGGCGTCAGCACGTATGAAGCCGCGCAATAAAACTTCTATGAGCAAAATAAATAAACTTTCATGGTATTATGCACTGTCATGCTCGTACATTCTTATGCTTGTGGAAAAATGCAAATTTCAAAAGTGTTAACGACATTGTTAATTTAGTTTTGTATATTAAAAATTGCGGGATTCAGTGAATAAATGCTAATTAACTTGCGCGCCTGATATGCAACAGTGAAAGAAAAAGTGAATAGAAGTGAGCAAGTCGATCAGCAGTTAAGTGACTGAATATGTGACATGTAAACACAAATGCATAAACACCCACGTTAACCACTTTTGAAAAGAAAAACCACAAAAAAAATAAAAATCAAATATGTACACAAAGACAGCGAAAGCATTCGCCATCACAGTAGCGGTTAATCAAATCCACGACGATTCAACGCGGCTGTTTAAATGCCTTCCTCAACACAATGGCACTTACAAACAAAACAAATGTGAACAAACAATTTCGTTGACTTGAGTTGAGCTGGCAAATACATAGTATGTAAATAGTTGAGATGGCAGGAATTAACGCCGAGGATTTCGTGAAGGCAAACGTTGCTCATAAACAGACCGATGGCTGATTACCGACTGGCGGGCTGGCGGCTGCCATTTATCTGCCTACATTGGCTGTATGCCAGCGCACATTCCAATGCATTGCAAACCATTGTGAGCGCAATATTATGCTGATATGTTGATATGAAAAGCCCGTTGGCATAAATAAACCACATATATTTGCATTTTTGTGGAAGTATTTATGTTTACTCGTCAATCTGGGCTAGTGTTTGACTTACTTGGCTCTCGCAGCCGTTGAAATTATGTACGACAAATATCGAAGGTTGTCAGCGATCAACAGTTAAGCGTGCGATGATTTGAATATACACTTAGGTCTTTTTTCATGCCGTATATGCGTTTACCAGAGGGCCGCATGAAACAAATCCGCATAAAAAAGTTCTTTACTATCATACAAAAACAGGGGATGCGTTCCAGAAATTTCAAAAATCTAATAAATTCAGAGACTCAATATAAAAAATCCCAAAAAACGGCATAAAAAATCCAATGAGACAATATTAAGCAAAACAAAACAATTTATTTCTTCACTTTAACAGTTATTATTCCATATAAGCAAAACGATTTTGATTAAAGCAAAAATGAAATGAAGAAATTTTATTATTTATTTTATTGCTGCATATCTGTCATTTTTTTTAATACGATCGAAATTTGCTATTTTTGTTTCGAGAGAAATGGAATGTCCTTACCATTCGTTGGAAATCATTGCATCAAAATTCTTCCTAATAAGTTTTGAAAAGGTAAAATTATAGAATTATAAAAAAAAATCCGAACATAATAACATTTCAAGAAGCCAGTATTATTTCCAAACTTTAAATTGAATTTTATAAAAAATTTCACGATATTTTCAGTTGTACCCTGACCTACTTTGCACTCACTTCGTAATGACACATAAACAACATAAACATAAGATAGAAAGTTTTCACTTTTCACTGTTGTACCTGTACACAAACAGACCTAAAACGGGGAATTACCCAATTAGGAAAAACACTCGCCATGTTAATGCTTTCCTTTCACACTGAAAAGAGTAATAAAAAGCAAAATCGCTAAAGCGAATAGTGGTTTGGAAAACCGCTTTAATTTTTATTTTTTTAGTTACAGAAAGTTGTCATTGGACATTCTAATTAAAATGCAAAAAAAAAAATTATTAGCTTGATATCCTGTGGTTCCGCCCGAGGATTGAAATTTCATTATTTTCAAAAAAACTTTCAAACTACGCAATCCGCATCTTGTGGAGGAAGTTTCTGGGCATCAAATCTAGTTAAGTTTACCTTAAATATATCATAAAGAAATCTTTGTGTGGAGAAGGATTAAGAGCCACTTGGTATTTTTAATCCTAGACGTACATTCTTCGTCGTTTCGACGACACTCCATTGCATTATACAGTTTATTATTGTTTTCCTTTATTGTGCATAATTTAAATTTAAGGTTTAATATCACATTCAAATGAATAAACAAGTATTCAAATTATTAAATAAATATTCCGACTAAGAAATGGCGATTTTATTATATTGTGTCTGGTCTAGGTGCAGTCTGGGGTTAGTTTAAAAGTGGGTGTCGTCGTTTCGACGAAGAATGTCTTTAGTGTACTAAAAATATGAATGTCCTTCTAGGGTTAATTGACGTGGGCTGAAGAGAAAAATATTTGTTTTATTTTTTCTTATCGGCAAAAATCTCGTTACAACGCTAGTCAAGAAGAATTTATGCAAAATTAAATGAACAGATAATCTCCCAAGTTTTTATTTAAAAAGAATTTTTTATAAATGCGAACAATATGACGAATGCTTGGCCAGAAAGGGAACCATTGCGTTAAACGCTTAACGGTACTGGCGAGGGGGAATGAAAAAAGAGCGAGAGAGAGAGAAAACACAAAGATAAAGATAAAGATAAAGATAAAGATAAAGATAAAGATAAAGATAAAGATAAAAATAATGATAAAGGTAAAGATAAAGATAAAGATAGAGATAAAGATAAAAATAAAGAAAAAGATAAAGATAAAGGCAAAGATAAATATAAACATAAAGATAAAGACAAAAATCATGATAAAGTGAAAGATAAAGATAAAGGTGAAGATAAAGATAAAGATAAAGACAAAGACAAAGATACAGATAAAGATAAAGACAAACGAAAAGATAAAGACAAAGATAAAGATGAAAATAAAGACAAAGATAAATATATAGATTGATATGAATTTAAAGATAAAGATAAAGATTCGGATTTAGAAAAGCAAATGATTTCAAGGCAGAAATACAATCGGAGGTTTACCATTATCTGCTGTGGGACGACTGCTGTCAGAAAAAACTTTTTCTAGTTTCAAAGTTGCTCGGACCAGCGATATAACCCAGGACCTGCGGATTTAAAGGATCATTATAGTTTTATTTTTTATTTCGCGTTAAGGCAAACAAGATACCCGAAAACCAAATAATTTCCAAAAACTGTGTCCTTTTTTACTTTGAAGAATATGCTCGCAGTATTTATGGGAATCTAAATATGGCACGGGAATTAGATCTCATCTCAAGATTTGTAAAGTTTTTGCAGTATAAATAGGTTAAATAGGAAAATTTTTGACAGAATAGTAATTTTACACAATGCGCTTCAATTCGCTATTGCCAAGATACAGGCTACTCACATTTAAAGTTTAATTTTACGATCTGGTAACTTTCCTACAAAATTCCAATCGATACAGTCAATATCGTATCTTTTAATTTGAACTTTGAAAGAATTTATTACAAAGGTTTTACTTACAAGTTCCATTTTTTTTAAATTTACTCATTTTTGCCAATCGCCTGATTAGAGATGAAATTTTACTATAACTGAAAAAAAATTGCCAATTGATGTTTATTTGGTTCAAAATAAAATTTTTGCCTTTCAGGCAAAATAACAAAGCAAATAAACTATCATAAACTGGCAAAAATTTATAAGATCGTAAAATTAACTGACTAGATACTACGAAAGTGTGAGTACTCTAATAGAAATATTTTTGTTAAAGTGGCAAATGTAGAGTATGTATCCCAATTATTGATAAGTTATGAATATTATTTTTTTTATTATTTAGTTTTAATTATTTTGTTATAAAAAATACTTGATTCTATCATATAAATCTAAGTTTAAAATTTCGTACAAAAATTAAAAAAAAATCACCAAATTCACATACAAATTTCACACTTTTTATATACAATTTTTAGAAAATTTTTAAGTATGCAGTTTTATAGCCCATTCAATTCTAGTACACTGCAAAATTTTTTGTTGATTTTTTTATCTGGGGGAAAATGCACAAAAAATTATTAGTAGAAATTTTTCAATATGTGGGTGGCGTATAATTGTGATATACATTATAAAAATTATATTGACTTCATTGAATCCTTTATCATACGAGTTTTTAAAAGTTTTTTTAATTTACTCGTTTTGATTGTCTGATTTCTAGTCACATACCAATACTAAAAAATTTAATATTTACTTGGTAACTTTTACACTCTGAGCATATTTGAACAGCCAAGTATAACGTAAGCAAAGCGATAGTATTATTGTGAATAACATAAAAACACATAGTCTTGCATATAGAATTTTCGGTTTATTAAATGTAGGTAAATTCTCGATGCTTAGCACGTTTGTTTGTTTAAACACTTAAGCACATATGCGGTCTCTTTGCATTCACGCGCCAGTCTCTGCCACTTAGAACAGTCAGTTTTTTTATGACTATGAGACCGCTGAGTCTAAATAAAATAAACAGAATATTAGATACAGATGATAAAAGAGCTACATAGCTATTAAACCAAAATTGTGCCCTACCAAGGTCGTCGGTACATACATGCATACATATGTTAGCAAGTACAAATATTCATATGTGTATTTAGCCCAAGTTACTGTCAAAAATAATTTCTTTTTCTTGTTTGCCAAAAATTGACAACTTTTCTTATTATTATTGTTATAGGCGCTAAAGTTTTGTGGCAGTCGCTTTGGAATTTCATATTTAGATTTATGTTAATACGTTGCACGCATTATTACATAATAATAGATTGGCGCTTACACATATGTTAGTGTTTGGCCGAGCTTCTCCTCCGATTTGTGGCGTGCGCCTTGATGTTGTCACACAAAGGGGAGGGACCTACAGCTTTACGCCGACTCCGAACGGCGATTGTATTCTTATGAGAAGCTTTTTTTATGGCAGAAGTACCCTCAGAGGCTGGCCATTGCCTGCCGACGGGCCACCGCTGTTAAGAAAAAACCTTTTTTCTAAATTTTTTTGCGATGTTGCTTTGACCAGGGCTTGAACCCAGGCCTGTGGAGCGGAAGCGCGCACTGCTTACCACTACACCACAGCGGCCACATTATTACATGGGAGGTGGTATTTTTGGCATTTTATGGCTGCTATTAATTATTATGGTTTTATTTGTTACTGACTTAAAACTTTTCTGGCGAACGAAAATTGCTGCGTTATGGGATTACATCAAAGCATCAGTGTCCTTTTTTTTCTGAACCATGTGTAATTGATGGAAATGCCCAAAATGCACACGATTACTATTTTTAATTTTCAAAAAATTTAACTTCAACCTTAACTTCTTTAGGAGTTACACCTTTCTTATACTAAATTGATGTACACTGTGAACTATACAGATGGAGGAGTTATAGCGCAAAAACTTATACCTGAACATTCCTTACAGATCACC
>JAPVRG010291074.1:5349-15378 GCA_029783565.1 Rhagoletis cerasi
ATATTATAAATTTAAGTATTTTGCTTTGCTTTTTTTGTTACATGGATTTAATAAATATATAGATTTAAAGAAACCAAATAAATCATTTTGTATACAGTTGCAAAGCCCATTAATTGGCAGGACAACTTCTGCCGGGTTTTTCTAGTATTACTTATATACTTGTATTTTCCTTTTAAGTACACCGGGGCGTATGAGTGACAAAAATGCACTGCGTTGAGTTGATAGCCGATATAAATCACTTAAAAATACATTGAGTGAACGCTTCAGCAAAATAAACGTTAAATGACATGCTTAAAAATAAACTAACTATTTTATCTGAATCATAAAATAACAATTCAGGCAATTTTATAAATATTCTAAGTCAATCCACACCATCCACATGCAATCAGAGTCAATTATTTTAAGGTCTGAGCTTAAATGCTTTTTAACAATAGATTAAAAGTAACAAAAAATTAATTGGAGAAGCAAAGAAAAATAGCATATAAAACTATCAACATTCATTGAGTTTTTGCTTTCATTCACCGCCAATTCAACTGAAATTACAAATCAACAAATGGCATTGTGCAGAAGAATGCATAGCATTCATTTTGTAACTATTCAAATTGACTGCGCGCTACATACAACAATGTGAGCCAGGCAACGAAAGCTATAAATGCAAATTAAAAACGTCAGCCGCGCAGTGGATTAGTGAAGCGCCATGGCCAGGGCCAGCGGTGGCAGCAGCGCTTGTAAGACTGATAGTCAGGAAGCAAGAGTATGCAAAGTATATGCTAGATTACAATGCTCTTAGTGGCATTGAAAATATTTTATTATTGTAGCTTTGCAAGTAAGAATGAAAATGGTACGCGCTGTTGGGGTTACCGGAATGCTAAGTCGGGAGAAGAGGAAACTAATTAAATTTGCAATAATTGGGTAGGGAAAAAGTGTATGCATAATTAAAAAGGATACGAATATTGGTAGAACTGTTGGGTCAATTAAATGCAACCAACAGTTGAGCTCAGTAGAGAATTGCGGATGATAAACGCTTCGAGATCGAATTTGCAATTAAAAATAGAAAAACATGGATGACTGCTACTACATAAAGCTTTTTAAGGTTAGTTAAAAAAAATATTTTGTTAGCCGTCGATTATTCGATTTTATCGAAAAGATAAGCAATATCTACATAAGTATTAAATGCGGATTGTGAGCCAGTAGCGTAACTCGGTTTTATCTAGATCGCAGTGAGCGTATTGCTACTATCAGAATACGAAATGTCTACAATTTGTCTTACCAGGACGTTCACATTTCTGACAAAAATTACTGGTATATTACGACATTGTTCTAAGTGATGCCAAAGCATCAAAGCAAGTGGAAAAAAAGAACTGACACAGGAAGTGATGCTTCTCTTATTATTTCTCATGGACGAAGCTGACTCCTTTTCAAACTCTTCGTCTGTCTCTCTCTTTCCCAAAAATAAGCTTCTTAATTGACAGATTGGCTGTTATCTCAGAATAAGGCGCACTGCATATATTACGCAGGCCTACGATGGTTTCTGTCTTAAAAAACGAATTAACAATTCGGGTAGGTAGGTACTAAGCTACGAAATAAGTAATAAAAAAGTTCTATCAGGGTATTTCTAACTAATCCTATTGTTTTTCAAGTAAACATTAAATTTTAATTAAATTAATTTTTTGCTTTTCATGGAAGTTGATCTCGATGTGCTAGAAAAAGAGAACGCTGCATATTTACCTATTCTTTAGGGGTATTTCTAACTAATACTGTTGTTTTTCAAGTAAACATTAAATTTTAATTAAATTAATTTTTTTTCTTTTCATGAAAGTTGATCTCGATGTGCTAGAAAAAGAGAAGGTTGCATTGATTTATCATATACATATAGATATTACAAAAAAATTTAAATGCGCCGCACAGTGGGACTTCGGCGGAAAGAGGTATATTGGTGAAGGTCATATTTTGTAATTTTTTATACTTAATACTAATACTACACCCCTTGGTGACCCGGTTTTACAAGATTTGGCAGCAAATATAATTTCTAGATTGAAAACTAAGCCAGTAAAGTCATGAGTCTGAATACCCACATAAAAAAATTTTAAAATACATACTTGATTCAAGTGACAGAACTCTGAAGCGAACATCACCTTAACAGAACATTTATTGTTTATCATAAGAGGCATATGTCTAATTATTGAAAATGTCATTAGATGACTTGATTTTTTAAATATTTAATTTGAAGAAATTAGTATTTTTTCCCGCGCATTTCTTAATTCAATCAACTACATCTTTTTTTCTGCCCCGACCGATTTGTTGTGATATAGAGTTTCTGCTTTCCATTTTTGTATAACTTAGCTTGCTTAAGTATGCAGTTTGTATAAAACGAGGACTTTTCTTTACCCTTTAATACATTTTTCAAGTTTTTTGAGGTTAGGCTTGCATGGGAGGTGTGCGAAAAAATAAACCGATTACAGCCATTTTAAGGGTGTTTGCTTATCTTATCATTATAAATATACGGCCAAAATTGCGGAGTCGTGCATTCATCGCTGCGCTTTTAATTACATCTTTAAGGGTTTTTGAGGTTAGATTTGTATTGGAGGTATAGGTTAAAGTGAATCGATTTTGAAAATTTTTTGTATGTTTACTTACTCCATTATTGTGAATACAAGGACGAAATTTCGGAGTCCTTCGCTCATCGGTGCCCTTTGAATGGCATTTTTAAGGCATTTTTGAGGTTAGGTTTGTATGGGAGGTATGCTTTAAAATAAACCGATCACACCCATTTTTCGTTTTTTTCTTGATGTATGTCCTTAGAGGTTACATACGAAAAATTAAAGCCCTACACCTACTCCTTCTAATTTTCTCCAAACAATGTATGGGGCTTAACCACTGTTCGCCGGGGCAACACTGTAGAGAAACTTACGTTACTAGATATATGTAGTTTGGTTTGAAATTGTGAATAAAACGACAGCTGAAGGTTATATTATCCATAACATCGTATATCATACAACAACAAAAAAATATAAGCAGAGTAAAGTTTACTGATAGAGTTAGATGAACTCAGATGATGTAATAAGATGTTATGTGATGTGATGTGCTTTTGTGTGATGTAATGTTGTGTGATTTCATGAGATATGTCATGTTATTTTATATGTCATGTGGTGACATTAGTGTGGTGAGCTCGGGTGTGGTGAATTTAGGTGGGTGAGCTCATGTGAGGTGAGTTTAAGTGAGGTTTGGTGAGTTTGAGTGTGGTGAGTTCAGGTGTGGTGAATTTATGTGCGCTATGTTCAGGTATGGTGTGCGTATAAGTGGTGAGTTCCCTCTATCTGTGTCTCTATCTATATCCTTTTATTTATAATTACCTTTATCTCAGTCTTTTTTCCTTTTTCTTTATCTTTACTTTTGTCGGTATTCTCATCCTGATCTTTTTCCTTAGATTTATCTTCATTTTTACTTGGTCTGAAGGCCTACATGTATGTTATAGTGACAGCCAATTGGATTGATTGGAAAATATGTGAAACCATAGATGAGATTTTGAGTTCATACGAATACATCGCCGGTTCATAAGAGATATAACTATTTTGGTCTTCTTGCTCATTACTTATAGTTTGTGACAAAATAAATTAAACTACCCTAGCCAACAGGGCGTATGGGTGTCATTTAATTCATACGCCATGTCGGTCTGCATAATTCATCACTCATCATATACTTAATAAAAGCATGGTTATTAAATCGCAAATTTAAAAATTTTTTCGTTACAAACTATCACCTCAATTAAACATACAATTTTGAATATTAGAAATCTATCCGCGCAACTACAACCAAGCATGGATTCACTCAAGGTGCTTAAGCCCACAAACACGATTCATGGCGCGAAACTAAAAGTCAGAATACCGCAAACTGAAATTAAAATAGCGTATAAAAGTTTCAAGCTGAGAACTGAGCTAAAACATAATAAAAAGCCTTGCGGATAACCAAGCAAAAAAGTATCTAGAGAAAAAATACAGAAGAAATTGTGAAAAAGTTAAAATTTTTTGCGCTTCATGGCGAGTGGCATAAAGAAGGCAGAAATTGTTTCCGCTAGTGCTCGTGTACTCATTCGTTTAGCAGCGATAAAAAAATATACGTATATTTTACACACAGATGTTGCTACAAGAAATGTAACAAAAAGTGCATAGAAAAAAAGAAGAAGAAAAAAATGAAAAAATACTAAAATACAAAAACAATGCGATGTAAAAGCGCTAGCAAAGAATTTATTGCCAAGTGTCGAGGGTGTGTGCCGCTTCAACTAAGTGTGTACGAGTATTGCAAGGAAAATCTGTTGGATGCTGGCACTCTGTTGCTTTGGCTTACGGTATTTGTAAGGTTGTTACAAATGCTTACAAATATAAGTAAACATATATGCTCATATGTATGTACATATGTGTTTATATATATTTACACTTTTGTAGCTTTAGCTGGGGGAGAATACGAAAACAAAACTTCAAGTGCGACCTTCGCCGAGAAAAAATAAATTTACAAATATGCTAGCAGGCGGAAAACATATGAATTTGCATACAAATGTATGCATGTATTTAGGCATTATTAATTGTAGGCACGCAGACCTTCATGTAAGAACTATAGATTTCACATTTAATGCAAAGCAAACCGCAAGGTACTAAATTATAGATTTTTTCCCTTTACTGACGAGAGCATACGATTGTGGACTGTAAGTATGCGGTCTTTACTCGTAGCAGAATTCGACACGTGTTTAACGTATGAAAATCGTTACACCAAATTTTCGGCTTCGGCGGGGTGCCGTGTGTTATACCTCTCCACTTCTCCTCATCAGACTTATTTTTCTAGACTTTATTATAGAATTGAATCAAATAATTTCTTGATTGACTTGGTTTCGAATGTTTTGCTTCGAATTTAACGATACACATGTATTTACTCATCTGTCCAATTTATATCCATAAAACACTGTATTTCCCATACGCCAGCGCCTTAACATTTATAGCTTATACGTTTTATTCGTGCACCGCTAACCCTCTGGCCTTCCAGCCAAAAATCATCGCCTTCCTTGTTTCCAAAAAAGAAATAAAATGCCAACACATGAGTCACCTTGGCTTTCTTGCCATCTCACGTTTTCTTTCGTGTGACCAGCAAGGCGTATGAGCATTAAATTTCTGCAATTGCTTTTGCTGCAAGTAAACTAAATAACACAATGCCAGCTGCTAGGTGAAATATGGCTGAAGCATTATACTTTGAAGAGGCCTATTTAAGTTTAACCTTACAAAGACGCAACATTCTTAGAAAAGATTTCCTCATGACAAACGCACCACTCAAAAGTCGTCACAGACTACAGTAACAAGCTGCTTTAAGTATCTACATATTCACAACGATGACGAAAGTTGAGCTCTTGTCTCTTTTGTCTCAGACATCAGAATACTTACATGCCTGCCTAAATATGTGTGTGTATATGTATGTGCATTTAAGCCATATAGGCACACGTTCAAGCTTAGCATGTGAAGGGCGTGACTGAAGTGTCCTTAGGTGCATTTATTCTCAGTTCCGCATGATTTTTCTTTGCCATTGCCATGGCTCACTGCACAAGGACGTTGCCAGAAGCGAATAAAATAAAAAAATATGCCATTTAGTCACATTGTACGCAAACTCATTCGCATCAGGCTATGTTTAGAAATATGTCAGCGTCCAGCTTCAAACTGATGCGAAGGGAAGTGAATACTAAACTGCAGATCTCTAACACATTTACAATCACTTCGAAGCTTTGTGCTTTTCCAAAGCTTACAGCTCCTACTGCTGCACAGCTACAAACGTTACTAAACCAATTGCCAAGAATTAGACTGATATACATATTTGCACAATCAAATTGTTACGAACGAACATGCCTGACATTGCTTTAAATTGTTGCTGAAATATTGTTAGATTGTTGCATCCCTCTGCGGCAAATCTGCTCCTCCTCAAGAGTTGCAGCCAAAGCCGGGTAAAGGCTGCCTACGACACTCAATGCTAATCTATATAAATCCCCCGTACACCCGCGTTTGTGTGTGCGCTCACTGTATCTTGTTACACCTACTTTACTACTTTATAAATTTCCTTGCCTTAGTTTGACTTTACTCTGACAACGCCGTTTAATTGAATAATTTGTGCAAATTGGCTGGTAATTGGCTAATAGAACAGCACAATGTCTTAAATGATGACTTTCAAATGTGTATATTCATGCACTGAATGAAATATTCATTTGGGAATAGTCAAGCATACGAAATTAAAATTTAAAAGAAGAGAATTACTTTGATTGGAAAATTAAGATCAGTTTATTTAATAAGAATGTGCCAAGATGCATTTACAACAAGTCAAACTCCAATCATTTTTCACGAAAACATTTATCTTAAGCAAAAACGATTTTATTTAGAGTTTATAATCTATTCGGACAACGTCCAAGGTTATGTAATTTTCTTTAAACACAAGTAAGTTATTATTTCAAAAGTGTAAATCAACAATTTTCTCTATGCGTTTTTGATAATAACCGATTTTTCGGCAGGCCTTCCGAATTTAATATATTTAATTTATTTGTCCGATCAGTTGGTAACAAACATTGCAACTTAAATAAAAAACGATCTTGCAAAAATGTGTAGCTAAGCAGAGACCGAAAATAATCGTTTAATATCATGATTTTTATTTTTCGATCAAAAAATAATCGTTATTTTTGATTTTTATTTTTTCGATCAAAACATAATCGTTATTTTTGACTTTTATTTTTTCGATTAAAAAATAATCGTTAAATATCATCATTTTTATTTTTTCGATCAAAAAAATAATTGTTATTTTTGATTTTTCTTTTTCGATCAAAAAATAATCGTCATTTTGGATTTTTATTTTTTCGATAATTTTTACCCGTCATAACGGAGCCTGTTTTTTATGACCGCTTTAAATCTTTTATGATCAAAAAAAAAAATAAATAAATAAAAATAACGATTATTTTTTGATCAAAAAAATCAAAATCAAAAATAACGATTATTTTTTAATCGAAAATATAAAAATCAAAAATAACGATGAAATTTGATCGAAAAAATAGAAATCAAATTTTAACGGTTAAATTATAATTTTTATTATATAGATCATAAACGTTACGGTCCCTGTAATTAAGAGCTAATATAAATATATATTACCTCCAGCGAGTTAAGTTAATTTTATCATTCACAGAGGATCTAACAGAGGCGTAATGTAAATTGGTTTACAGCTGCTTTTTGCTTTCTGATATCCTCAATGCTCGAAAGTTCTTTTTTTCTTTTTATGATGAAAAGGTATCGGAAGTCTAGTCCGAAGCCTATCCAATCAGTGTGAGACTGAAATTAATTAATCTTGAGCACGAAGCTGTAAGTCAGATACCATCTGTTAAAAGTTGCATCTACTTAATTGGAACCATCCCTTGCTTGTACTTTTTAGATAAGACCACCCGTCGGATTTATTCGACTCCTCCCGCTCGTTTGTAAATCTCAAAAGTACGTTCCTATGTCACGTCGTGTATTGTCTGTTTGCTGCTATTGGTTTGTCTTAAAATTGTTTTCCAATATTACTTCTCCGGTTTGCTTGGAGCTCAGCATGGTGCTAAATATATTTTGAGACCAAAGCCAATCCTGAAACATCGATGTTATTTTCCTTTTATTTTTTCTGAAGCGCAGGCAGAAAAAAGTTACGTGATTAGTGTTTTCATCAATTTGACACACTGGGAAGAGTTGAGTCTTCATGTACGTAGCGGCGCTTGTAGTTCCTGCAACATCCATGCCCTTATATGAACTGAGTTAGTTTGACATGCATCCTTCCGTACGACCGACTGCACCATTTTTTAATGTTTGGAATTGAGGAGTACGTCCATCCTCCTTTTGATGAATTCTTCCATCGCTCTTGCCATTTTTGAAGGATACAGCTTTCTCCTTGTTTATTAACGTTTGCATATCATCTTCCGGTTATTCACTCCGTTTCTCGACTTACGCTCTTTTGCCACCCAATAAAGCAATCGGAGGCATTCCTGCTATGATTGTTGCCGTGTCGTCTGATGTATTTTGGCAGGCGCAGACCACTCTTAATGCTCAGATTTTACCAACAATTCCCCTCGACCGCGAATTGTGCCACAAATTTATTTATTTTTTATTTTATTTTGTTTTATTTATTTTAGCGCACAAGTTAAATAGGAGTTTATTTTAAAAATGTGTTTACATTGTTTTATTAAAATAGTTTTGTATGTATGTCGCGCTTATTGATATAAATTTAAATGCAAAATTATGTCTAGATATGATTTGTGGTATCCCAAGAATATTGTGATTTCAGCTCTCTGTTTTTTACATTCGATTCTCTCGGTTGAAGTTCAACTTCCCTACAGCCACAAAAATGCAGCTTAGGCCAACACATATATATAAGTATAATTATAAGCGCAAAACATAAAGAAATCGCTGCACAGATTATGGCCCAGTGCTCTCTTTTCAGTGGTAGATATGTGGCTCTTTTTGTAGGCGCGCTCTCACTATCCGGCTGCTGCGGCTTTGTGGTGCTCCCTATAGATTCATCAATGAGCTCCTCTAATGACTGTGTTGTCACGCACTGAGAAATTAAAGTTATAATAAAATTATATTTTAGTTTAAAATCTCAAGATTTTTGCAAACATGCCTGTATCGTTGAAAGTACGCTTATTAGCAAAAATATTTTCCAATCTGACGCCATTCGACTTCTCTATTCTGTGAAAAGCTTAATGCGACTGAAATTACATTTTCATAGCCGAGAGTTGTTTAGTGTGAAACGCGAGTGTGAGAATTCGCTATGCTAAGAGCTTCAACTGTTTGTTGATAAAAATAGAAATGTATTTATGTATACTTCTGTATTTATTACGAATTTAAGCTTGTTCTCAACAAAAACAGGTTTGCAGCTTTTTTTGAATAAAGAAAAACAGAAGTGTCGCTTATAATGGGTGGTTAAAAATGGCTTACTAAAATTAAGTGAAAACAAAAAATTTATTTACTATCCCATTTAGGGTAATTGGTTAGCTGAAATGTTCTAATAATGTGTCAATTAGAATTCAAACGAAAGTGAATATCGATTAAAATGGCCAGCGCCAGTTAATTATTTATTACCTGCTAATTTCCTGAAAATTCGTCAACATTTTCCAAAATTAATTTAATTTTGCACATGTCAATTGATATTAGTAGCAGGTGATGCCCACAAATTTAAAATATGTTTGTGTATGTTATCGCCAGAAGAAAACTGGATTGTCTAGACTAAACTAAACGAGAATTTTGTAGGTGAAAACAGTTTGCTTATGCAGAGTTATCGGGAAAGTCGTCCTAGATACTTAGCGACATCTGTAACTTGTTTCTGTAACTCAATGGAGAAGTTCTCTACCAAGGCGAATTCATGGTGGCCATGCCTATAACGAATTATAATGAATAAAAAAAATTCAAATGGTTAGGTTTTTATTTTAATCACGTACTTTTTACATTTTTTCCTTCTTATGAAATGTGAAATTTAACCCTCCGCTAGTTGTGCCCGCAATCCGCCTACGGGTTACTTCTTTAATTTAAGCACCATACCTCTTTGGATAGTTAAAAAAATATGCTAGTTTTTAAAATAATTTGCAGAATAGTTTCCATACAAAAAAAATTTTTTTTAATGATGTGAAGTAGTAAACACTTGTAGTGAAAAATCGTAAATTCAAAACTTTATCAAGCAGCTATTTTTAACTGCCATTAATTATTATTAATTGACATACCCTTTAACTAAAAACATTCAAAAACGTACCCTTGAACTAACATTTCTGAACGTACACGCAAAAAAAATATTTGTTTTGATTACCTAAATAATAACGTTTTTAAGTATCCGGCAACCCTATACCGGTAACCTTTTATAACCCACTGAACGCTCTTTATTACTCATTTGCAGTATTGGCTAATGTTCAGTTTTTTTCAATGTAGTTTTCGGAAATTTGATTCGCTGAAATTCTAAAAAAATAAATGCTGCGTTTAGATAAGCCTAATTAATTCAGCC
>JAPVRG010291074.1:24059-34588 GCA_029783565.1 Rhagoletis cerasi
GTGTATGTAAATGAATGTAGGACAGATTGAAAGCTTGCACTTGAATTCAGAGTTTTTATTGAAAAACTACTAAATACAAATCAAATTAAAAAAAGTATTTCTTGTGTTTTTCATGTGAGTAGGTATGTATGTATATTAAACAATTCAACAATTACCTTCTTGTTTATTTTCAGATCTCAGTGTGCTGTAAAGTTTAGCATGGCTTAGAGCAATGAAAAGTCCTACTTAAACTCGATGCTGTAAGTATTCTTTATACAAACTCAATGTTGCTGTTTTTTATAATTAAATTTCAGTAACGCGAAATTAGGGTTAAAAAATCGGTAGACTTGTTTTTATAATACTGCAAGTCTAGTTGATAAGGTCCTATCGAGCGTATTGTGTGAAAGACTGAAGCCCACCGTCAACGAACTGATTGAGCCCTATCAGTGAGGCTTTAGACCTGGTAAATCCACCATAGACCAGGTATTCACTATACGCCAAATCTTGGAGAAGACCCGAGAAAAGAGGATCGACACTCACCATCTATTTGTCGACTTCAAAACCGCTTTCGACAGCACGAAAAGAAGTTGCCTATACGCCGCGATGTCTGAATTTGGTATCCCCGCGAAACTAATACGGCTATGTAAAACGACGTTGAGCAATACCACCAGCTCCGTCAGGATTGGGAAGGACCTCTCCGAGCCGTTTGGTACCAAACGAGGTTTCAGACAGGGCGATTCCCTGTCGTGTGATTTCTTTAATCTGATGCTGGAGAAGATAATAAGAGCTGCAGAACTTAACCGGTCTGGAACAATTTACTATAAGAGCGTGCAATTGCTGGCGTATGCTGATGACATCGACATCATCGGTATCAAAAAACGCGAGGTATGTTCTGCTTTTTCCAAGTTGGATGGGGAAGCAAAGCGAATGGGTTTGGTGGTAAACGAGGACAAGACGAAGTATCTCCTGTCATCAAACAATCAGTCAGCGCATTCGCGACTCGGCACCCACGTCACTGTTGACAGTTATAATTTCGAAACAGTAGAGAACTTCGTTTATTTGGGAACCAGCATTATCACTGATAATAATGTCAGCCTTGAAATCCAACAAGTGCTACTTTGGACTGAGTACGCAATTAAGAAGTAAAGTCCTCTCTCGCCTAACGAAAACCACGCTCTATAAGTCACTCATCATGCCCGTGCTGGTATATGGCGCAGAAGCATGGACAATGACAACATCCGATGAGGCGGCCCTTGGAGTGTTCGAGGAAGATTTACGGGCCTTTACGAGTTGGCAACGGCGAATATCGCAGGCGATGGAACGATGAGCTGTACGAGCTTTACAACGACATGGACATTGTGCAGCAAATTAAAGTACAGTGGCTCCGCTGGCTTGGTCATGTTTTTCGAATGGATACAGATGCTCCAGCACTGAAAGTATTCGACTCGAAACCTGCTGGTGGTAGCAGAGAAAGAGGGAGGCCTCCTCTGCGTTGGAAAGACCAGGTGGAGAAGGACTTGGCTCCACTTGGAATTTCCAATTGGCGTCAGTTGGCACAGAAGCGAAACAACTGGCGTGCTTTGTTGGACTCGGCCAAAATCGCTTAAGCGGTTTCAGCGCCTAACAAGAAGAAGAAGAATAAGCAAAGCTAGTTGCATGGCATGTAAAATTAGGGCTATGAAATCGCTGCCTGCATGAAAACAAGTCCGGAAAATGTTCTACCTAACATAGTGGAAACTTATTTATCAATACGCGGCCATGCACTGTTCCGATTGCAGTGGGTTGTTTGTATTGCACAATGTGATCATTGAGTAATACCAGAAGATATAACTCTAGCTGACCTGCAGTTCTCAATGTCTATTTGTCATATTTTCCTGAAGATGGCTTCGATGAGAAAAAGAGGGATCGCTAAAACATGCCCCAAATAAAGCTAGGTTCGAATGTGTCTACTAAGCAATGAGCTGCGAATAATCATCATCCGGTCCACCTTCGGCCTGAAATGCCTTGCAGTAGCTCATGTCCCGATTTTCGACCATCCTTCGCTGAGCGGACACGACACACATCTGTTCAAGAGCAAATATGTAGTTCCCATTAAGACAGAGGTACTCTCACTCTCTCGCTCATCTGTGATACCGACTCGAGGTTACCTTGCCTGACCAGCTCATCCGCCCCCAGTTTCACTCATATGTATAACCCTGCCAAGGAAATACTTAGACGTGGCCGAGAGGTCCATTATTTCCCAACTAGGTGTGAGTGCACCGTGAGCGAGCTGGGATGTTTGATTGCCGCTTGGCCAGTTGCGCAAATCAGCAGAAAATGTCAGCTATCTCTTCCTTGAAAATACTACACTGATAGCTTAAATTTAAGGTAAATCGAGAGTTCCCAGCAACATGTCTTCCCTGTTGACACTTGTGTTAAGTTTCGACACAAGAGTCTACAAGTTCAACGGTGCCTACTTTCAACTATTACCATTTATCCGATCATCCCTAGAGAGAAGTAGAGCAAAGAATTGGATTTAGTCTAGGCACATAGTGATCCGCGTTATCAAGGATAATGTTAAAGCCACCAAGAATACTATAGTGTCCAGATCCTGAATCAGTTAAGTGCTCAGTTCCCCTAAGCCTGATTAGCGTAATCTTCTCTAGAGCCAGCAAATTATCCTAGAAGAGAGGCTCCATCTTTTAATGACAGCTTTCTATCTAGAAGCAAGCTCAAGTACTTGACTCTTCGGAAAGCGCCTGTTGAATGTCTCCAATTCAGGGAATAGTCGCGTGACCAGAGGAGTTTCGTCTTATTCGGATTTGCAGCGAGTCCACTGTTCACAAACGGCTGTCCTATCAGCTAAAAAGTTCATGGCGCATCGGTCAGTGCCTCAAGTATACCGAATTAACATTACCCGCGATCCTTCAACTTCAGGATTGCATATTTTCGGGTTGGAAAATCGAGCAGTTGAGAAAAGGAAGCTGGTATACATACATTTGGAACTTAAATCCGACCCAAAATCAGTTTTGTGGCCATCAGTAATATAGGTTCGATATTGGGATAAACGAGAACTCAGCCTCAGAGAATTCAAAATGGTGGTATTGCTTTCAGCTTCTGCCTCCCCATCAACAGATACCATTTCTTAAACCTCCGGCAACTGATGTGGTAGTCTAACAGATACCGAAACTCAGTATCCTTTTCGAGCACTCCTTATTAAATATTCCTATTTGTCGCTACTTCTATGTGACTATTTCATTAATGGATATCTTAAATATTGATTGACTTTTAAGATGAAGTCGAAAAGGAGTTCGCTAATAAATACCTGGCAAATATATTTTGATGGATGAAGGTCTGACGAAATTGCGAAATGTTAGACACGACACACGTAAAAGGTTTTAAATGCCCCGAAAAATTCAACTGTCTGATGGTGATAAAAAAATATCTTCTTTCTGTATGGGGAAATTTTAAATCAAATTAATTTCGCATAACCCAGGGATCCAAAATCTTTCATGTGAATCTGGTATGACAAAGCTGCTGAGCATTTGAGAATAATATTGACCTTCCTTGGGATCACAATAAAGGAAAGAAGCAAATATTAATTGCAATACATGGTTGAATTTACACGGCACGATATGCGTGTGTGAAACAAAGTGTTAAAACAGGAATAATTTTTAAACCACAAAAAAGTATTTAGGTATAAGGAGTGCTTGAATTTTGGAAACCTTAATAGGCGCTTACGTAACACGTTAGTGTTTGGCCTACCACGCCGGCCGCCTCTATACTACTATTTGCATGCAAATGAAATTGGATCTGGCTAAGCAAGCAAATTATAATAATAAATTTTAAATTTGTTTTAATAAATTGTGTGCGATTCGCGTAGTTATATATTTGCCACCAGCAATAACCCACGTCTAGATAAATTACCGCATTGCTTACACGGCTATTAGTTTTAAAATTGCACACGTGTTTGTGTTGAGTTATATATCCGATGAGGAGATTTGTACTTTTTATTCGGTACATATGTACATACATAGTATTTACATAAATAAACCATAAAATCATGCAGCAGCAGCAACAGGAGCATTAACGACGACAACAGCATTCGAACTACAAAGCAACAACACAAACGTTAACAGCACTCATACGCCCCGTGAGACAGATTTAAGTAGCTACGTTTAGTGCAAGTGCGAGTGGCTGCTTTCATTTATGTATTTTTTCTCTAAAGTGTGTTGGGGGCTGCGTTTAAAAGAAATTTTAACTTACCTAAGCGCCTTTACGTCCAAAGTAAGGATTTTTTTCGAAGCGCTGCGTTTACAACCATTCGAGCCAAGCAAAGTCAAGGTGGAAAGAAGTAGTGGCTTGCACATGCAAGCATATGCACTTTTTATTTGTACAGCTTTTTGGATACACGTACCATATATCCACAAAACTGTTACGCATTACATGCACACATATATTTGTATTAGTATGTGCATACACTCACATTCTCCATCCACTTACGTTTACGCTTTTTTATGGCGAACTTGTTAAAATACGGATTAATGTTAACAAAACTTAAGCATACTTTAGCTTCTCTCTACCAGACGTTGGTTGCGTTCAGCTTTTGTGCAGGTGAATGAATATTCATTTCACTATAAAATATGGCTTAGATTTGTCTGCATATAAATTAAATGCATGCTAGCATACTTTCGCACACATATGTATGTACGTTGAAAAATTACGTGTGCTGGTAGACATTCATGCATGAAATGAAAAATACTGTAACTACATTTGCAAAGCTCAAACAAAGAACACAAAGAAAATATGAAAAAGTGTCCTTGCTCACGCGGCCGCTTGTTGCCGACTGCCAACTGCCGTTTGCCTAATGCCTCTGAACGATGGTCAAGGTAACGTGACGGCACGCATACTAAACTACATATACACATGGAAATAAATTGCCTCTACTCATATAGCACACTGTGCCATTTTCCATCTACCCAATAGCATTTATTTCCAGCTCAAACTTACAGCCTAGCATCAGTATGCCAATCCTACTCATGCGAATGCCTTAAACGGCCTTTCTGTGTCACAATGATGGCAAAAATCACGTTTTTCACATTAATCACATCCACATGCAAATAAATAAACAGGCCCATCACATTTTCCTGCTACCGCTGAGCTGTTATTTACATACAGGTGATTCTTATTTGCACACATGTATGCAGTTACAGATAATTGTATGCCATTGCTGAGCACTTAGGTAAACGAAAAGTGAATTTAAATGTAATCAAATTGTCGCACATGTAATTTTTCACTAATTTCTACCTTGCCTATATATAAACTGTTGAATAACTATGCTCGAGGTTTCAGACAAAATTTGATGTTGTGTTGGTGAAATTAAATTTCTGCAAATCTAAATAAAATTGAAGTCGTCCTTAGGATATTTTTTGATGTTTTACAGGCTCCAAAATAATTTGACACAAGTGCGCCTCTGAGAAGTTTTTAATTAACTTTGTTTACTCACGCATTTTATACGAGTGTTGTTATTAAGCATTGTGCGCTGAGATTATCTACCTTCAAGCGAAATTCCCAAGAAGGCGTCAGGCACAGGTAGATATAAACTAGTATTTTACATGTGTTAAAAACACCTTTTTTTGATGCCATATTTCAGATAAAAAATTAACAGTAAATATACAACATGAAACATGTTGCGAATATTTAAAAATATAAGCATATACTCAATTTTGTGAGTGACTGTATGTATCTATGTGTACTCGTATATTTTTTATGATCTGTTTTTCTGTGCAGTTTGAAGAGAAATAGATTTTTCTGTTGCTGTTATGACTTAAAAAGTACCGACAGTATCGAAAATTATCGATGGTTTGTGTTGTTGTTGTTGTAGCGGCCCCGCCCAGATCGGTTGGTTTCTCAGTCGTTGTCGTCAAGCTCAACTAACGGGAGACCCAAGAAGCGTGCAGCCTCTATGTATAGTGTCTGTACACAGGGACAAAGGCCTTAGTTGTGTGGGATTTTCCGGGCATACGAAGAGATATTTCTAGTCGTGGGGTGTCTCTCCGCATGCCGGGCACTCATTTGGCACACCTGAATCCAATCTACTCAGGTACGAGTTTAACCTGCTGCAGTAGCCAGAGCGAAGTTGGGCTATTGTGGTCCTAGTCTCCCGAGGCAGACGAAGCTCCGCCTCGTCTACGTCGGGTGGTTGTGTTCCTATAACAGCATTCACAGGCCTGGAGTCTACGTATCTTGAGACTGACTCCCTGTGAATGCTGCTCAGGGCCTGTCGGTATTTTGTCGGGTCCAGTGGTTGCTTTATGAACCTCTGGACCTCGTCCGTCAGTTCATATAGATGCCTTCTAACATGCCTTGGAGAGGTGTCTGCAGAGCATTGTTTTGTGCTCCTTTACGGGAAGAATTTCATGTAGGTGGTGTTCTGGCGACATCAGAAGATATCCGGTCGCTGTCCGAAGTGCTGTGTTCTGTGTCGTCTTTAGCTTCATCCACTGCGTCCAACTTGTCCCAGGCGACCACACGGGCGCTGCGTAGTTTAACACCGGTCGGCCAATTGCCTTTATGTTGCCAACAACGTTTCTTTGTCTTTGCCCCAGGTACTGCCGGGAAGCGACTTGAGGACCTTGTTGCGGCTCTGTACTTTATTGACAATTGCAGTTGTGTGCGCCGAGAAAGAAAGCAAACTGTCGAAGGTAACTCCGGGTTGTTCACCGTCGGAATTGGTTCCCCCACGTGAATTCCCAGTTGTAATCTGACCTCTTTCGTCCAGGTGGTGAAGAGGGTTGCCGTGGAGTTCGTAGGGGAGAGGGTATGGCTCCTTGCAGTGAAGAAGCGAGAAAGTTCGGAGAGGCAACCGTTTACTTTCGAGCACAAGTCATCAAGAGATAATGGAGACACCCTCTGTTGAGGGTAGGGGGAGTTTTGAGATGTTGTGTTGTGTGTAGTGCGGGAGTAGCCTCAAGTGTCTTCGCTACCGGGGAGAGAGTTACCAGACGATAAGAATCTCCTTTGTTGGCTGGTTTCCCCTGTTTAAGCAGTGGGGCCCACTAAGTGTTGACAGTTTGAGCAACCTTCTGGACACTCGACGTTTGGCCTTGTCCACCAAAGCTTACTCACACCAGTGGCGAAGTTACAGGTCCCACTTTTCCGCTTATGTACGTTCAGAAGCTGCCGAATCTCCGTGTTGAGATCCCTGATATGGGGATTTCCGAGATCGGCCAGACGGAGGTTGTCACGCTCATCGGCTAGAACAGCCGCTTCAGCAGGAAAGTTTGGACGGGGAACCATTATGCATCCTGCTGGTATGAAGCGAGCTGCAGCAGCAGTGACAACCCTGCGGAACTTACGTTCACCGCGGAAGCAAGGTTGGCAGGTTTATCGATCGAGTTTACCATGGGCTGATGGTCTGATGCCAAGGTCAGCATAGGTCGCCATGATACGCTGTTTATCCGACCAGCGCTGACTATTGTTATGTATGGCGAGATGCGGCAGCTACCCATAATCCTGGTGGGTGCATCGTCGTTCATTGTGCAGAATGTCGAAACGTCTATCTGCTCAGCCAAGTGTGTTCCCCTACGATCATTTGACAGGCTTGAATGCCAAAGATGGTGCGCATTAAAGTCACCAACTACCGTACGGTTTTCACCTCTGAGGAGCGCACCTATTTCAGGGTAGTCTCCTGCCGGGCAGCTGGTGACAGGGGGTATATAAATATTAAATATTTCGAGAAATGTCCTGACATTCTAGGATGGTATCCCTGCGGTCGATGTCTGCTTCGATTAGACGATACTGTACGGTGTGGTGCTTGATGAACGCTAAGCCACCACCATTACCTCGCTCGCGATCTCGACGGTGCACATTGTATCCGGCGCAATTCAACAATATTGAATTGCTGTGCAACTTCGTCTCTTGGACAGCAGCTATCAATATTTTATGCCTTCCCATGAAGATGGTTATCTCCTCAATCCTGCTCACAGTTGAATTGATGGAGCTTCGTGAGGTTCGGGAGACATATTGTTGTGCGGGGGATGAGTGATGTGTGTTGCTTGACCGCCATTGGCTGTGTGCGCTGCTGTGGTGGTAGTGGATGGCATCGAAGCTGGGGCTTGCGACCGTGCAGCGCAACACGGGCCCTCGAAATTCCTCGTCCAATCTCGCGTAGTGCGCAGACCTGAACATGCCCTAAAGCGACACCAGCCAAGGCAGGTATTGCACTTGACTGATGTCACATTTCGGAATATCCTGGTCTGACACACCGTGAAGATTGTTGGAGGAACCAGGAGTTGTTGGCGGCGGCGTGTAGGTGGTGGTGGTGGTGGTGCGGTTGTGCCTTTTGTATGGTCTTGTGTGTTGTCTACTGTGTTGTGTTGTGGTGCTATGGTGTTTATGGTGAGCTGCTCATGTGGACTGAAGTTTGCCGTGTAGGCTGCTCTGTTTGAGCAGCAGGGGGCCACAAATGGTGATGTGGTTCACGGTCGATGCGTCCGTAGGGCTGAACAGACTCTGAGGTGACTCCACCCGTTGCAAGTGATGCACTTGACCAAGGTGGAGTTGTGATGAAGTCGTCTCTGGCATACACAGCAGGTATAAGTTTCTGGCCCAGGGTTTGACTCGATGCCAGCCCTGAGCAGAAGGATGCGTAGCAGATTTAGCCCTATGGAGAACACCTTCCGAGATACTTCACCGACCAAAACGGGGTTAGATCGCCGAAACAACAGCCCTTTGTCGGGTAAACCCCGAGTCATTCCGTAGACTCGTAGAACCGGCTGCCGTGGGAATGGATGGTTTGTGTCGATAGTATCGATGACTATGAATAGTACAGACTATCGATAGTTTTCGAGCTCTTTTGCATTGTGCCCTAATCTTTAGGATGATTTTTTTTTAATTTATTTTCCAGTAAAAACCAGTGATTCAATCCAAAAAGTGCTGTCGGGGTATGTAAGGTGTGAAAAATAACCAATTTTCTCACCACGAATATCAAGGCATCTGTCACTAAGCTAATAAAATGGCAGTTAGTGTGATAAATGTGGCTGTGGGCAATGTACTACATACTTATACGCCTACCGTGGCCGCTTTAATCGAAAATAAAGCAATAAATAACGCACACAAGGACCTGCCACTAACTGCATGTCGCACAACGTATGAGGACAGATCTCTCCTTAAATCGGAGTGCAAATAATGAGGATGAGAGAGCAGTTAATATGTAGGCCGCAAAAAAGAAGACAAGTAAAAATGTATACACAGCCGTGGCGTTAAATTTTGGCTATGCCACGTTGACCACATTGTATGTAGGAATGTGTGTGTTTGTGAGTCCAGCAATTTTAAACATCCGAATTTTGTTGGCAGCTAAGGGTATTAAATCCCACTTCGGTGGCGTAACTCAATCGAGCGGCGAACAGTGTGGGGAATAAACGATACAAAAGGATTGGCAGTAGCAAAGGATATACGAATAATAGCAACGGATTAGGGCAATATTCTCAAACAATCCAGCATTAAAAGGGTTAAATTTCTTATTATTGCTTTTTTGTTTTTTTTTGGTGTGGCATAAATAATTTATTTATTATGTGGCATAGCAGAGCTTATTAACATATGAAGAGGCAGGAAATTTCTTGGTATTAGTGGCTTGCCACAAATTCAACTGGTTGGCAGTTTTTTCTTTGTACTCTTCACTTCCACTACCTACCTCTTTTCCTTGGCGCCTAAAACTTGTACCATAATGAGAATTTGGGAAATTTACAAATGCAGACATTCTTTTTTAAACTCGTTAGCTAATAGTAGGAGCAAAAGCTCGAAATTGCCTGACTGCTTTGTGTTCCCACTTTTTGCCTTTCGCATCTTGTATTTCTTCCCACAGGATTTCTTTCCTTATTAACGAAACCCAAAAAGCATTTCATAAAACTTTTGGGAAAAATCTACACAATACATATACGCTGTATTTATAGCTACATATCGTTACCTTAATATAGAAAGGCCCTAACTCACAAAAGCCCTAACTCAAATGCAGTTTTAAAGTTTAATAAAAAGTAGAGTTCTCCAAATCCAAATTTCGTCGAAACGCTGACTTTTTTAAACACAAAATTTTTAATCTACTGCTGTAGTATTTGCTTTTCCTATACTATTAGATGGATTATGAGTTATCTGACTGCTTTTGGATGAATCTGAATTCCAAATGAAAATGAGTTAGAGCCTTTCTATATTAAGGTAACGATATGTAAGAATAGCTATACATTGATACTTACTTAAATATATGTTTTTGTCTGCTTTTGTTTGCATGTGCTTTGGCACGTGTATGTCAGGTTCCTGTTACTGTGAAGGCCTCCAGACACAACTTCCTTCTCTTTCAATTTTCTTTCATACGTGTATGTAGTTACTGCTCTTCTTCGTATTTTATTTCGTTTGCCGCGCAAATTCGATTCTCTGTGTTTGCTTAATATTTAATATTGTTATTAAAACCGTACGCACATACATATGTGCATACGAATTTGCTTACTTCGAAAATTACTTTTCATGAATGTAAAAAGTATAAAAATTTATTTTCACATAAGAATTCACGCTTATCA
>JAPVRG010291074.1:35044-46303 GCA_029783565.1 Rhagoletis cerasi
TTTCTTCCATACGTGTATGTAGTTACTGCTCTTCTTCGTATTTTATTTCGTTTGCCGCGCAAATTCGATTCTCTGTGTTTGCTTAATATTTAATATTGTTATTAAAACCGTACGCACATACATATGTGCATACGAATTTGCTTACTTTGTCGAAAATTACTTTCCATGAATGTAAAAAGTATAAAAATTTATTTTCACATAAGAATTCACGCTTATCAGCTTCAAAATCTTTCGCGCTTAGCCATATTAACATATACTTCGTAGTATTTGAACAGCGGTGGAAAGCGGATATTGTAAATTGAAATTCGTACTTGGCTGTACTGGAGTTTTAGTTAAAATGTTGATATTTATATTTATGTCTGCGGAAATGACTCCATATATGTATTTTGTTTGAAATGAAGACATTAAGCGCCTTGAAATTCCTTTGGAAAGTTTTTGGCGGTATGTGACTATTTAACTTTTGTTCTGCACTCCGAAGATGTTGCGTATATGTATAGGCAATGTCTTTTTTAGATTTGTGCATATTTTGCGACAAAAACAAAAAAATTTTAAAATACACGAAACAATCAAACTACTCACGAAACTGGGGGGCAAATATAGTAAAACTGCGTTTTTAGTTTTTGAGTGCATTCCAAAACGTCAAAATGCAAAGCATCAGTCTATTTTATTTCTAAACCGCCGCTGTGGTGTAGTGGTAAGCAGTGCGCGCTTCCACTCCACAGGCCTGGGTTCAAGCCCTGGTCAGAGCAACGTCGAAAAAAAAATATAGAAAAAAGGTTTTCCTCAACAGCGGTCACCCCTCGGCAGGCAATGGCAAACCTCTGAGGGTACTTCTGCCATGAAAAAGCTTCTCACAAAAATACAATCGCCGTTCGGAATCGGCGTTAAACTGTAGGTCCCTCCCCTTTGTGTGACAACATCAAGGCGCGCCACAAATCGGAGGAGAAGCTCGGCCAAACACTAACATATGTGTAAGCGCCAATCTATTATTATTAGTAGATTATAATGCCAAATGTGCGCAACCGCGGTTAGATGCTACTTTTCAACTAGGCTGCGCAAGTAAGGCTTATTAATGCGGTTTAGAAAAAAAGATACTGATGCTTTGTATTTTGACTTTTTGTGATGCACCCTTTCTCTCTGATTTCAGGATTTTTTTAAAACTACTTTGAAATTTCAAGGATACGATTAGTTATTTAGTGCAATGTAGTATAATAAAATAAGTACAAAATGAAAGAAAAAATTCTGTAGAACTGAAAAAAAATTATTTTTAATATAATAAAGTTAAAAACACAAACTTTGAGGGTGTGGTCGTTTAGTCTTTAACATATAATTTTTTCAAAAATAAATATTTGTAATTTTCAAGGATATTAAAGTATAACATTTTAACACGACATTTTCAATACCAATTCGTCCTTGTGCATCAAAAAATGTAATCTTTGTCAACTACAAAGGAAGGTCGGTAGAAACCGCTCTACATACAATTGCGAAGTGGATAGAGGAAGCCTTCACTCACAAGGACCGTTGGAGCCTTCCTCGATATCAAGAGGGCTTTTAATAATGTCCTGTCGCTGGATAAGCTAGCGGTTGATGTCAGTCTCATTCGGCTCATCCAAAACCAGCTCCGTGACAGAACTGTCATGGCCATATGGGGCAGCGCTTGCCTGCATCGTATGGTAAACAGGGGCACCCCGCAGGGAGGTGTTCTCTCACTCTTGCTCTGCGTCATACTAATGAACGATCTACTGGTGGAGCTGGAGAAACACGGCTGTGGGGTAATTGCCTTTGCAGACGATGTTGCACTTAGAGTTAAAGATAAATACCTGAATACGCTGTATGAACTGACCCAACGGTACCTTAACATAGTTACAAACTGGGCTGGCAAAAGTGGCCTCTCCGTCAACTCCAGTAAGACAGAACTGGTCTTATTCACAAGAAAATATAAAATCCCCGCCGCTGTTCTTCCCTCAGTTGGAGGTCTGGGTTTACAGCTGTCTGACAGTATCAAGTACTTGGGCGTGGTCCTAGACAGAAAGTTTTCGTGAAGGCCTAACATCGAGGAAAGGGCTAGGAATGCATCAGTGGCCTTATATTGCTGTAGGGGAGCTGTTGGCAAGAATTGGGGTATCTCGCCTAAAGTTGTCTATTGGCTCTACGAGACCGTAGTCAAGCCAATTATGTGCCCCGCGTTTGCGAGGCTAAGGTTGAACTAATTTGCCTCTCATTTTCTAAATAGCCCCGAGGAGCTCTGGGGCATTGAGATTAGCCGAATTCATAAATACATAATCGGATCGCAGCGTTTTATCGATAAAGTTTAGGGTGCCGTTCGAAATTGTGGTATCACAAAGAACAATCTCACATTGTCTAAGTGAGCTCCGGTTAGACGGGGCTGCCATCTACAACTCCAAAGAACTTTTCTTTTATTGGTATCCATATTGTGTTATTCTACATTGCACTGAATTTAAAAACAAAATTTTTAATTAATCATATCTGGAAATTTTATAGTCCTTAAAAAAAAATTCTGATTTCAAAGAGAAAACAAAAAAACGCAGTTTTACATACATATTTGGCCCCTTTCGCCAGTATATTGTTTTTTTTTGTGTGTAAAATTGGCTATCGTACAGAGTTGTTAGTGCTCTCCTTAATATTTATTGACCTTGATATCAGTAAATACATCGATGAAGTTAAAGAAAACTTACCAATACATGTTTGTTAACTTAACTAATTATAGATAAATATGTTTATCGATAGTTATCGGTGCATTAAAAATATCGGTTCAGTTTTTATGCTTTCATGACAGTACGACTTTTCTGACACCTTGTGAATTCTCTAAATGTAATATGGAGTTTTATTTAAAGATATTTGTTCTAAAAAAACAATATGATCTTCTATGGAAGAAGACATCATGGACCACTCTAGAGGCAACCTTTTCTCAGATTTACCTAGAAGAAAACATAAAACTGCCTGTGGAATATTTTTGTTAATATTTTTCTGAAAATATTATTCTCCGAAAGGTGGGTGCCTTGAACCATTGAGTATTTTCGAACTCATTTACATATAATAAGGGTAAAGTAAATGTTAATTTTATTTTCGTTCTGTTATTTGTGTATTATTTATAAATTTTTTATAAATTTAATAAATTAGAAATGAACATATTCATGTTAGTTGAATTCAGTTTACATAAAGATTTTCAGTTCTTAACGTATAAAAAATTTTAGTTTTAATACCACTTAAATTCAAGCTTAGGAATACATATGTATTATTATGTATTTATGATCATTATGATATTATGAAAAAATTTATGTAAATACATTCTATTTCTGTCACGGTAATGAGTATTTAACCATTAGCAGAAATAAAATAAATTAAAATGTTTGTACCTTAAAGCAGGAAAACCTAGCTTACTCTATACCTTCAACGAATTTTGTTGCCATATGGCAACATCCGAAAAAACATATTTCTGCCAAAATATTCGGAAAAACTAAACCTTTTTGTTGTTGAGGAAGTCAATTTAAGGTATTCTATAAAATTTCTGATTTTTTTCATTGCGCGATAAAAATATGTACTGAAAGGGTTAAAGTTATTTCTGCAGAAATATATTTTATTCATCGATATATCATTATAAGAATAAGTAGTGTGCATTTATGCATACAAACACGTGTACGATTATAACAGTATAAAAAATATATATAAATAAAATTACAAATGTTAAGAAATCACTGGATAGTGTTTCCCTTTGGAAGTTTTTCTTATCACTTCCATGTAAATGTAGAATCTGTTTCCAACCACCTTTTTCCTTTCTGTACAGTACACCTAGTCAACGTAAACTTTTAAAACTATGTTCGTACCACTTTCTCGTGCAAACTACCTCTTCCTCATTTTAATTAAAAGTCTGTCATAAAAGTTAAATAAGCTTACTCTATTTATCATATTCAAACAGACAGTTGGAAGAAGGAGCGTGCGACATAATGCGTATAAATTCGTAGCAGCAATTGAAAATACAATTTCGCCGGCCATTGGGTTGGATGGAGTGAGCGCGCTGAAAGTTAGAAAAAATTTGAAGCTTGTATTTGAAATGCAAAAGTAAATACAAACTTGCAAACTATTTAAATGCAAATTTAGGTTAGAGAAGAGAGATTCGGCTAAGTTAAATGAGAGGTCGAAAAAGGCTGATGTAAGCTCGATGGGCAAAAGGTATTCAAAGTAGAGCAAAGTAATTAAAAGCAACCGATTTTAATAAAGTAAAGTATTTTTTGCTTATTATGCTGTAATGAGATACATATGTAAAAATTAATGGTCTTATTTATAAAAAACAAAAAAATATATTTAAAAAGCTTTATAAATTGACGTTTTCATACATTTTTCAATTTATAAACCTTTTTTAAAGCTATTTTATTTTATATGAATAAGGTTATAAATTTTTAGTAATATTTAGATTTTAAGTGTCTACTAAAAATTTCAGAAATTACTTATCAACAATCCAACTCTTGCCCAACAAAAAATATGTTCTGCATTATAAACCACACAAATTAGTCTACTTAATCTTGCTGCCTGTAATGTAGGTACCATTTGCATAAGTTTGAAATATGAAGATTTAATTTAATCACCTGCCAAGCTGCTGCAGCCACAAGCACCAACGTCATTAAAGCTTCTAACTGAAAGCGCGAACAGCGCGCAAGCACAATTTGCTAATGGTCCGAAAAGGTGCGCGCAAAGCAAAGTGGCTACTCATTAAGCTACAAATGAGTGAAGCGCGAAAGGCTAAAATTGCACGGCACCAACACAACACCAACAAATTGGCAGTCTTACAAATGTATATATATGTGTACTAGTTTCATAATTTTTGTTGGTTACCTGCATTGACAGATACAAACTTATGTTTGTGTGTTTGTATATTCGGTCACCCCTGATCTTCCCTAGCCGTTGACGTCCATCATTTTCATACAAAAGTGTTAATAAAATAATAATAGGGGCATAAAAAAGAGCCATCACTGCTTATGCTCCTGTATTTAGCATAGCAGTGGTGCATTTATATATTCTTGCCATTGCATTGTGGCAATTGTGGTAATTGTGGTTTTTCTTGCCACCATCAACAATCATCTCTAAGCCATTTGTGCGCTCAGTTGGCTCGGCTGTAGTGGACATTAGCGTTGTAGGTAGGTTACATTTGTACCATCAGCTACTGGGTAACGCATCTTCAATTATTTTTGTACATATCCTATTTGAGTTTTTATTATGTTCTTAATTTTTTTATAATTGTTTCTTGCCTTTTGCTACTCTAATGCGCACTGGAATACTTAGCTGATGTGTAACTACCCTGCAGGGAGTGACGTTAGCTTATACCTAACTTTAGTCTATTTACGCGAACACTAGTGCTAACTATTAACGGTATATTTTGTTTGAAAAAAGCTAACTACTTTTGTGGGGCGGTGGCCGCAAAAAAGTCAGTCCTGGATACCTCAGCATTAGATGTCAACTAACTTGTAACTAACTACTTTTGTACATAAAATATCAATAAGAAAAAAATATTTTTTCAATTTTTTACATGTTTATTTATTTACTTTATATTCTTATTATATACTTATTATTAAAATTTTTTATTTCTTTACATATGTATTCTGCTGTAGGTGGTCCCATATTCGAATTCCGTCAGACATAACATCAAAATGATAATATAAAATTTCGATCTTCTTTTTATTTGTCCTGAATTCGAAAAAGCATCTGTGAAGTGCAGGAACAAGTTGTATTCAAAGTATTTTTTGTACGAGGATATTTAAATAGAAAATTGTTTAAAGAAAGTAAACTTCTGATTACGTCTGTATGACTCCTGCATGACTTTACAACTCATTTTAAGTTGGTTTTGTCGTAGCTTATTAAAAGTGAGGTATTTATCGAAATCTCGCTAAAAAGTTAACTAAAAGTTTGTTATTTTTAACAATTGATAATTTTTCACTGCAGGGTACTGCCGCGGTGCTTGAGGCCCGCTCTGTAATTTGTTGATAATGGATTGGCAGTAACAAATGGAGAAAAATAATAATAATTATAGTGCTAGAACATATAGAGATATATACATACATACATATTTACGTACATGTGTATACGTACTTATTCAAACACATTGGTTGATTATTCGAAATTTTTTGGAAAGAAGTTTTTTCGAGCCTTGAAATTATACAAGTCGACATTGTTTTTTTTAACTAAATCAAAAAATTAAAACTGTAACTTGCCGTTTGAAATGTTACGGAGGCAGCTTCTTCCTTTGCCTTTAAACAGCAGACACCTTCAACAGGCTACAGAGGTATTTTGCGTATTTACACCATTACGATTTCATGACTTCTGCCTCTGTTAAAATTTCGACATTTGTAAATAGTTACCTACTAAATGTATGTATGTATGTATGTATTTACAATGTTAAATTTTTAAATACCCAGCGACTTTCTTTGACTTTTAAATATATCTGAATTTTTCTGGCTGCTATTTTTCACGCAAACATCGTTTTGCACTTCTCATTCACTTGACTTTACATTCCACTTTTTTAAAAGCTTTGCCATTCTTGCCTCAAGCAAGACTTCTTAGTAAATATTATATTATTTTATATGTCTTCGTGCTTTGTTGGCTTATTGTAAGCTTTCTTGTTGCCTGTCTCAATGCTTTCGACAAATATGTTCTGAGGCTTGTGTTTGTGTTTATGTTTATGTTTTTCTTTCTTACCAAGCAGTAATCACTCGTGTTATTTCTGTTTGAAATGCGATTATTTTTATTGACACAAATGTTATTTCCATCACGTGTTGTTTATGATGCTAACAGACTTGCCAAATTCCCATATTAAGGAAAGCACTTAAAGGCAAATGATAACACTGATGCTATAGTTCTTGCTTGCAATACAAAAAATAAATGAATAAAAAACCTAACGTACCTGCTAGGCTGTGAGTCGAATCTGTATCATTCTGATATATTGAAAGCAGGGTAAATACTCATAAATTAACAGTGCACTATGGGAAATTTTAGCCTATTTTGTGGCCAAAAGTAAATTTTTTGACTTGCTTGAAATTTATTTTTTTTTGTCTTATCTTACAGCAAATACTTCAGAGTAAACAACTGTATACTCTGTTTTTCGATAAATTGACTTTCCGTTGATTTGGTAACCCTCAAACAGATAGTTTCGAAATTTTCTGTAAACGAAAAATGTGTAGCTGGATTTATAAGTCACTTTCAAATGCATGTATCTCAAAATCTATTTGCTGGTTTTCAAAAGTGAAAAATGCAAATAAATAAAGACGATGAGTAGAACATTCACCAATTAAAACTTGTATTATAGTTTAAAAGTTGTGCCAAAGAAACGGGCCTATTTAAGTGATATTAAAGTGAAATTATGCCATTAAAAATAAAAAGTTTATTTAGTGATTTAAAAAAATGTTTAAAAATGTTTAAAAAGCACTCATCATAAATCGGTAGAATAGTCCTCTATCTGTTATATCCCCATAATCGCATACTGCGATTTTGTGCGATATTAAAAATATTATAATCTCTCTTAGGTAACTATTTGATACTAAATGCACAACACCTTCAACAAAAAAAATTTGCCAAAAATCAACGGTAAGTCTTAGCTACTTCGGACTTGCACTTTATTACACTAAAATTAAATGGGCTACAAAACTGCATAATCACAATCTTTCCAAGAAACAAATTAAAATGCTTGAAATTTTTACGAAAGTTTGTGAGTGTGGCAACTCCATTTTTTTATGGCAACGTTACTGCTTCTATCCCTACTGCTTGACCAAGTTTTAAGCTGATGTTTCAACTTTTACAATTCCGGCCAGAAAATAGGATCAAATTTCCCATAGTGCAGTGGGCAATACAGAGTGTGTATGAAATAAAGGAGAAAAGACATTGAGGGGACAGAAGGGTAAAATAATAGACTGGCCATTAAAATAAAAGAAGGATGGTCAACGTGGCTATACGCCACGATATCCGAGTTTAGTATCCCCGCGAATGCGCCTATGTACATTGACCACCGGCTGCGTTAGTAATGGGAAGGACCTCTCCGAGCTGTTCGATACCAAAGTGGGCTTCAGGCAGGCCGGCTCTCTAATGTTCGACGGAAGAGAACAATACGAGCTGCAGAACTGAATCGCTCAGGCACAATTTTCGACAGTTATAATTTCGAAAAATTTGAGGCTTTAGTTGTGGCATATGACGCAGAAGCATGCACAATGACAACATCCGATGAGGCGCCCCTTAGATTGTTCGCGAAAAAGATTCTGCGGAAGATTTTCGGGCATCTAAGCGCTTACGACGGCCAATACCACAGACGATGCAACGATGAGATGAGCTGTATGATGTTCACAACGTCATAGACATAGTGCTGGATTGGTCATATCGTACGAATGGCCCTTAAAATATCCGCTGGTGGTAACATAGGTTGGCACAGCAGAGATATGGCTGGCGTGCTTTCTTGAACTTTGCCGAAATCGCTTAGACAGTTACAGCGCTAAACAGTACGATGAAGAAATTATCGGAAGGGAAAGCATCCATATAGTTAGAAGGCTTGAGCGCGCATTGAGCCCTCCCTTCTTATTTAGCGTTGCAACGGCTTGTCGGTTCTGGCTGAGATCAAAAATTGTCCGAAAATTTGCCTCACCGCACAATGGCAACTGTGGGCACATGTATATGTAAATATTTTTGCATCCATATTTATTTATGATAATCGGTATCGAATTTAGGGGATAATATTTGCTCGAACATTTATTGTACCTGTATCCATAAGCACATATTTATGTATATTTAAATGTGCAATATAAATCCACCTGTAATACGCACTGTATGTGTGTAAATCTGCAAGGCAAATATTTTTCCTTTGCCACTGTACACCTGCTAAAGGATTAGTATGCATTTCTAAGTAACAGTAGAGAGAAATCCAGCAGATTTCGAAGCAAAATATAACGTACTACATATTTGAAATCAAATATATATGTGTTATTAATTAATTGGTATCGTGTATAAACTTTATTTGCGTAGTAAATAATAGTGGATTTGTACCCATAAAGCAATGAAGCAATAACTTTGCAGACACAAATTTTCTATGTCATCTACCACACATTTATATATAAAGTGTACCTGTGCTTTAGATCGTAGCAATTTATAAGAAAAAAAAAATAAGTTCGCCATACACGTTCAATTCCAAATATTTTTGCAGGCAATTTCAAAAAAAATGTATCCGAACCTAGCGGTTGCCTTTTTTCATTTTTCGGTGTCACATAGTTCTACTGGAATAATCGAAATGCTTCCTTACAAAAATTTTAATAATTTTTGGCGAACTTTAATTTACTGACGTTAGGGTGGTAAGAACTGACAGCTGTTGGATAAGTACTACATAGAACGAAGTACTAAAAGTCAATGAACTTTGGAAAAAAAAATGTCTCCTTGAGATACTTCATACTTTAAGATCCGACTGTAAATTCCGAAGTTATGACGAAAAATGCAAAAAAGGCGACCACTAGCTTCGGCCAATTTTTTTCGAAATCGCCTCGCAAAAATACTTTAGATTTGAAGCTGTGCGGTGCACTTTTTTTTACTGGTACGGCCTACTCTGCACTATGGTTACAACTAAGGTGATTGACTCGGTTTTTCCAAATCGGTTTGTTCCAAAATTTTTGGGCGGTTTTTTTGAAATTGTGATTTTTCGAATATCGAATAAACCGGAGTTTAGGTATCGAATAAACCTGGTTTTTTATCTAGTATATTCACACAACTGCATCTTAAAATTCACTGTAAATTCATAAATAATTTTTGTTGAAACCGCAAACATAAATTTTTTACCAATTTTGCTATTAAATATTATCAAAATTTCCTTCGAAGATTGCTTTTTGATACATGGTTTTCAAATTCGAGCATATCAATATGCTTTGGAATTAATTACTGCACATTTCGTTTAGTTGCATTCAAGTTTAAAGCGTAGGCTTCAATAAACTTAGAAAAAAGAAGTCTGATGAAGAGATGTGGTGATCTCCAAAATAGCAGCTATAACTTCTACCACTTGAACTTGGTTGCTTCTTCCATTTTTCCTAAAAACCAAATCCTGGTATAAAGCTCAATAACATTTATATTTATATTATACAATGTCTGATTCCAGTGGGGAGCACAGACTTTCCGATTAAAGATTTGATTTAGGAAATGATTTAATTAGAAGTAAGTACATGTATTGGAAACCCGAAGATATTTCAAGAAAAAAATTAATTGAAGTTCGTATTTTAGAAAATATTAGAAAATACCTACTTTTAAAAAGGCAAGGTTAAGATTTTTTAAAACTAAAGAAAAAATCATTTGCTCCCAAAGCTCATAAATATTTATTAGATATAATGTTTCCTATACTATTAATCCAAATTACTTTGAACTGATTCCATTTATTTGTCTTTTAACTGAAAGCCAACCTAACTTTAATAGTTTTATTACGTTTTTGGCTTTCATTTCTGACTAACCGTAAGTATTATCCAAGCTTGAAAAATTAAGAGCAAATAACCGGTATAACCGGTTTTATCTGAATTTAAAAACTGGGAACAGGTTTCTTTGAAATTGCCGTTTTTCGAATAACTCGAAAACTGGTTTTGGAAAAAAGTCGAATAATCGAACACCCTAGTTATGACACTCATACTCAAGCGTGCCTAACTCAGGGTTAAGGTCATTCTCATGCTTGCATTGGCAGGCGCTAGCAAAGTTGAGTGCATAAAACTTTCATAAATACGTGGACAAAGATGCATACCGAAGCGTACGTTATAATAATAACAGACACATTTACCTTGCCTTACACATGGCTATACACAGAACACTAAAGTTTCAAGCCCCATTCAGGCTCCGTCAACACTGCTGCTTTTACGTTGGCCACCAATGTTGTTTGCATCTTCTTTTCTGTACCTTAACTACGAATTGCTATGTTTGTTGCTTTCAATGTTATTTTCTTTCTCTCTCTTCTCTCTGTCTCTATCTCTCTGTCATTTGCTTTATGCTGTTCGCCATTATGTCCTTAGGCGCAGCACTGAATTATTCAGTTTCATTTTAAAGCACATAAATTATTACAAGCTGGTTGCAAACTAACAACAGCTAACAACTTTACGAGCAGACAGAGATAGAGCGAAAGTGTGGCACATTTCAACTTTAGAACGCTTTGAAAACGGTAACTGTGGCTTCTTGTTGTTGGCGTTGAGTTGTAATGGCGTAAATTGTTTGTCGGCAAACTAAAGTGAGATTATAAATCTTTAAGTACTT
>JAPVRG010291087.1:4045-14838 GCA_029783565.1 Rhagoletis cerasi
CTAATGGAAAATAACAAACAATAAAGAATGCACACTAAACCAAGTTTATAAACATATATGAAAAATACACAAACAATCTCATGCCATTCTCATGCACATTCGTTGTAACATTAAACAAATTCGTCATCATGAAATGCTTCAGGGATTCAAGGGAATTTACGCTGCTTAGCTACTGCATATATTTATCTATGCCTGCGTATGAATATATGTATGTTTATATGTTTATGTATGTATATGTGTACTCCCGGCTGTCTCTTCGCTGGCGCTTATACTGCGCTGTCCTGCCTGCATGACTGCAATCTCTTTGTGTGTGCCTGTGGTTCTTATTGTCGCGCTCCCTTTCTTACGCAAACAGGCGTCAACACAAAAGCTCGGAAATATGAAAATTTGCTGGTAACCGGGACAATGCCAAAGTATAAATAAAGAATCGTACCGGATAGGCAAACTTGTGATACTTGCATAAGCGCAAACAAGAAATTGATACAATGCGAAGTGACACAAATTTCTGCGATTCTTTCTTTTCAGTTCCTTTGTGTGTATGTAGTTACAAGGATATTCGTTTAAGAGTCAAAATCCTTGCCATGAACTATTTTGTACATTACCGTTTTATATATAGATTGCAATTGGAGTTAAAATACTCCGACTTTATTTAACGTAGTACTAGCACTTTAGGTAGCCAATCGTACAGGGAACTGTAATCGCTAGAAATCGAATGGCAAATCTGTTTGTTTCAAAGAAATTCGAGCCAGGAGTACAACCTCTCATTTATATTTTCCACTTATAATTATAGCTTCGCTTATATTACTCAAAAATTTTTTTACTGAAAATCGAGTGCCATTACATAGCCTTGGTTGATCAATGTTACGAAGTAAAATAATAGGTGTACCAATTTTTTAAGTGCAACAGATGAGGGGGAACGTGGCATATCGTGGGATTTAGGAATTCAGCTGGGTAATTGACAACATCCTCGTCTTTCATGACACTATCAGTAGATTTGTACGTTACTGGATCTCCATTTATTCTGTTCAGAATGACACTGTTAATAGAATTATAATAATAATAATAGATTGGCGCTTGCATATATGTTAGTGCTTGGCCGAGCTTATCCTCCGATTTGTGGCGTGCGCGTTGATGTTGTCACACAAAGGGGAGCAACGTACAGTTTTACGCCGACTCCGAACGGCGATTGTATTTTTATGAGAAGCTTTTTCATGGCAGAAATACACTCGGAGGTTTGCCAATGCCTGCCGAGGGGCGACCGCTGTTAAGAAAAAACCTTTCTTCTAAATTTGTTTGCGATGTTGCTTTGACCAGGCCCAGCGGAGTGGAAGCGCGCACTGTTTACCACTAAACCACAGCGGCCGCCAAATAATATAATTAATATTAATGTTTTTAGCAACCAACAATGCTCGTTCACATAACCATTTTTGGTCGCTGATATTAATTTCAATATTGGGGAATACAGAATTTGTTAGTTCTTCAACCGATTTTGTCAATTTGCAGAAATCTGGAGGAGAAGTGATAGTTGGTTGTCATAACCACCAGCATTTTTCCATTGCCTAAATCCAATAATTGTTTCGAAAATGTATCTGCTGATGGGTTACGTTGTAGCATCACATGCATATTTGCTCTCAATTTTAATAATCGAACTTGCTGCCAAAGCGTGGAAAATTTCAGGCATGCGTTTATCTCGTCAGCTGGTGTTGCACGCGAAATTACGGGCAGAGTTTGGCGAAAGTCACCGGCTAATAGAACCAATGCCCCTCCAAACAATTGCGTATTATCTCTGAAATCTTGTAACGCACGGTCGGGAGCTTCAATACACTTTTTGTGGGCCATAGTACACTCATTCCACACTATGATTTTACACGTCTACAACACTTTACCCATTGCAGAAATTTTATTGATATTGCGCGTCTTTATTTCGGAAAAAATTAAGTTCAGTGATAGTTTAAGCGCCGAATGCACCGTTTTACCACCATTCAAAAGTGTTGCTGCTATACCTGAAGATGCAATGGCCAATGCTGTATTTTGTTCCGATATTCTACCAGTTTGATTTCTAAATGCTTCTAATACACTGTTATATACAATTCTCTGCTCACATTGCAATAGTGGTAAGTTGCTTCGAGATATGTTTCCAAATTTGGCGTAACATAACTTCTTTCACGCCGTGAATCGCGGTCACAAGCAGCATTTTCTGTTGAATGAGCGTCTTGTTATTAACTTCCAAACATCTGTCTTCAAGCAAAATCAATGCCTCATTAGGTTAAAAACAGAGTGAAAGCGAGGCCGAAGACAAATTGCTTGCGTTGCGGGCAAGATGTCGAGTGTGATGCAATAACAAATAAAGAAAAACACAGGAATTCACGAAATAAATTTGTCTAAGAAAACCTTTGAAGAATTTTACCACTTGTATGAAGAGTTTCGGCAAGATGAACAGCAATTTTTCGAATATACAAGAATGTCAATTAATACGTTTTATTACATTTTGTCAAATGTTGAGCCATTTCCTGAAAAACAATGGACCAATTTAAATGAAGGTTTTTCAAAAATAGCTGCAATTGATTCCTCGTTCACCAACGACATTTTTTAAAAGGAGCTTGCCTTTATTTCACAATTGTAAACAATTAAACAAAACTTAAACAACTCATCACAACAAGCGATTCGTCTTTGAAACCAGTACCGCACAGTTTCAAGCTGACCGCTTGCGCAACGTCAACATCTTCGTCTTCGTCTTCGCTTGCACTGTGATCACTTTCATATGTTTACTACTGCACAGTTTTTCGTCTTCAGTTTCATCTTCGCCTAATATATTGCGTTGGAAAATTGTAACGCTTCGTCATTTGTGGTAAACCCATTATGGTGCAGCATGTCTTCAGTCATATTTTCCCTGAAATTATGCCAGTGTTCTTTCAGTTTTTAGATACATAATCAGGGTATTCGTCTAAACGCGTAAATGCCTCGTAACCGCCTAAACCTCGTAAACTTACTTCATTTTGTATGAAAAGCCGGATTATTTACGAGGTTTACTCGTTCCAATTTGTATTTGCGCAAATACTTGTGTCGTGTATTTGGCGTATTACCCAATGCATAATAGACACCAGTACGATCATATGCTATGAATTTGAACTCAATCGGTTGAGTAGTTTTCGGGTCTATAAAGGACATACCAATGGACACACACGGCCTTTTTATATACATATGTACATACGATAATTTAAATTCGGTGTTCTGTTCAGTTTTTTCTAACTTTAATTGAGCAATTTTATACTGAACTTTTTATTGAAAATATTATGACAGGAAAATTTATTGTATTTGAGTGTATATTTACATTATGCATATGATCTATAGAATTTTATCCGGAAATAGAATGTCATGCAACTTACATAACAGCAAATAAAAAAATCCATAGGCATTAAACAATATTTTCATAACATAATATTCAGTCATATGCACTTAATTTGGTGTCACCTACATAAATATGTATATATTTTTATATGCTTATATGTGTACTATATATACATACAGGTACATATAAGTAATTGTGTGTACAATAAAAAAAATCCATAAATCTAACGAAAACACATTTTTCTTCTATTCTTTCTCCTCCCATTCCTCTTAACTGCTTAATTCATGTACTTCTATGCTTCTACGTTATCGCACCGTGTCCTCTTCATTCACCTCAACACCATTGTCGCCATCAACTTCACCACAGAGTTATGCTACCTTAAATAAAAAGGGTATAACTACCTGTAGTCCACCGCTAAATATATCGCTTTATAATACAACAACTACAACATCATCATCGCTATCCTCAACATATCATTCCGCGCCACAACCGCAACCAATGGAAGTAAGTTTGCTCAGTCCGAACAATCCATCGGTGACATCATCGCTGAGCGAATATCGATTTCGACCGGAAGTGGTAACAACATCGAATCGCATACAGGAAAGTTGTATATAAATAAATATAAATGTGGGCTATACTTTCATGTGAATAACTAAAATATGTTGTGAGTGTATGTATCTTGCGTAAATGTATCTACATGATGAAAGATGACCTAAAAATAGACTGACACAAATTAATCAATTGTTTTCCAAAAATATTTTTTTTTGTGCACAAGGCTTACACATACACACAAACGTATACATTTACATAAATTTAAAATTTACAGGTTTAAATTGTATTCTCCAAAATCACTATTACCTCTAGCAACACAGTTTTAGGTATTGGGGCAACGTTGCCAATGGTAAAGAGATTAAAAGATGCGAGCAAAGAGCAATATTTTGTCAATCACGCGATTGGGCTAACAAATTCCCAGTCGTCTGTCGCGTTATATTTTTCAAAAATATCTATATATATATATGTATAAATAAGAACTTAGTACACAAACACGATGAGTTCGAAATTTTTTCCATTAAATTCTACTTCAATACTCGCAACTGAAAGAGGCACAGCAAAAACAACAATACAACCGGAAACTCTTAAGCTTTACATAGTTTTCTTGTATGCAGTATGAGAAACAGAATTTATTATTGACCATCATAATCTATGTAGCCGAGTGGTTACAGGTGCGTATTGTCACTTAATTGATCCAGAGTTCAATTCCTGGCAACATAAAAAGAAACGTTTTTTCTAATAGTGGTCCCCACCTAGTAGGCAAGTGTGCTTAACCATAAAAAATCTCTTCATAAAAATACGTCTTCAATGGGGAAGTGACATGAAACTATAGGTCCCTCCAGTTTTATTATACTGGAGCGCCACAATTAGGAGGTGAAGCTTGGCGAAACACTTACAGTGACTCCAACGAATAATCTGACAAACTTAACTTTCGCTGAATTTATACAAAAACATGAGAAAGCTGGTGAATGTTAGAAGATTGAATACACGGATCAATTTTTGGTTGCTTTTGACAATAAAAAGGCCAATAAAGTTCCACTTTAAACATAAAAAGATACTTCCATATTTTAAAAAAACACATTAAATTAGCAATGTGCCTTAGCACTTTTTTTGTCATAAAATTTTGATTTTCAAATCGTTGGTTTTGTCTTGTGAGAATATTAAAGTGATTAAGCAGTGTATTCGCCACCAAAAGGCAAACAAACCCTATTCGAAATATGACAACTTAAACATAGTTAAATTGTACGCAGATGAGCAATGTTCCCGCAATAGCGGCTTAAGTCGATAAAAGACTCTCAACCATTTATAAAATGTCAAATGTCAATGACCGCGATTAGGGTCTATTAAGAAGGATATTCAACAATAGTGAAGAACGAAATGTTTTACCTTCAATTAAGGATGATTCTTTTAAAACATTCGCACTGGAAAAGATGTTTGCGAAAATACCTTCAGAAATTTTGTTTATCGACGTGAATCGCATTTAAAAACTTCAGGAAAGAAGGCCTTCGTCAAAGAAAAGGCACTGGAATGAACTTTATTATAGAATATTTCTTAAAACCAACAAATTTCGGGAAACCCTAAGAATAGCTTTGAACGGCATACTTTTCTAGTATAACACCTTTACGCCGAGTTCTTAAGGTTCTCTACACAGATGAAAGCAATTTCAATCCTCCTGGGTCCGACGGACCAGTGCATGTGTGACGTAGGGAAACATTCAGGGGACTCTGTTATGATTTGTGTGCCGGGGTTGAAAACTTATAGTCTTATAGTTTATTAAAGGGACAATGAACAGCTTAGCTTTTCTTACGGTTCTAAAGAAAAATGTCAACCAAAGCCCGGACAAAGAGGGTATTTTAAATAATTTTGCAATACAATAATAATATTTTGGCGCTTACAATTTTGCCAATTGTTTGGCCGCGCTTTTTTTGCAGTTTCTCAATTATTTAAGACCCGTATTTACAGCATATGTAATCGATTTTCTCCTTTTTGGACTATGAAGTTTACCTCCATAGTAAAGTATATATATCACAACATCTCACATATCGGCCAGTCACTGACACAGACAAAAAAAACAGTTATAATTGCATATTAGCTCTTAGTTAAATTCTCGCAAATTGCCTGCTATGAACGAAATACCAATAATAGGCCTTTGCAAATACATACATATATTTAATTATGGCTTTCATTACTGCCGTTAAAATTGTGCGTTTGTGTGCATGTGAAAGTCTGGTGTTCAATTAATTCAATGTATGTACAATACTAATTTGCGTTTTCCAACAACAATAACAATGTTTAGAAAAACTTTAAGTCCAAATCAAAAAAAAAATGCACATTTTAAAATACAACAAGATAAGTATGTATATGCAAGTATGCGCAAATATATTTGCTTTATATTTGTTTTGAATACTAAAACAGTTGGCAAAAAATATAAAATATATTGCATTTAAGTATATGAAAAATCGGCAGCATTGGTGCTGCTCCAATTGACACCCTGTCGGCGCTGGCTTAGCTGTTGACATGCATGTTAATTGGTGTTTAAATGTACTCGTATTTGTAAAAATTGTAAAAGTAATTGTATGTATGCATGTACATAGGAATAATTAGTAATATTTTTTTAACTAAATCTTAATTAAAATTCAATTAAATAATAATTAATGCAATGAATTAAAATGAAAAAATAGGAAAATAAGTCAACTGTAAAAGCTAGCCTAATTAGTGTGAAAACTATTGAAATAGTAAAAAAAAGTGCAAAGGACGTTGCCAGAATTAAACATATGTAGTACTTATAAACATACGTGTGTATAGAAAAAAATATCATGAACATACTTTTAGCTAGGAAATTTGTACATATCATAAAAACACGCATATATCAACGCTATACCTATACACACACCTTCATATATGCATATGCATTCATATTTATACTTACATGCATAAAATATTTTAATAAAAAACCAACAACAATAACAAACACATAAATACAGGAGCATTTTCATACTACACTTTTCGAAACTTTCTCCACCTCTGGCCATATCATAACCTAATACATCCAACCAGTTTAAAAATTTCCATACATATCAAAATGTATAGCTCATACAACTTTTTTCAATATTAGATATTTTCGCTTCTAGCCTGGGCTTTTTACTTTTAAATTACAAATACTTTAATGAAATCAATTTAAAAATTATAATCTGAAATTTAAGTAGAAAGTTATTTTTTCCCAAAAATATAAATAACAAAAATTTTGGGTGGAGTTTATTATTAATTATTAGTAAAATTAAAAAAAAAATGCAGTAAAAAAATTGGATACAACTGGTTTTAATTTGTTCGTTCTCGAAAAAGTTCACTCATTCGTTCTAATTTGCAATTAAAAACGAATAAAAATAGAAAATTGCGTAAAAGAGAAACAATTTTGCATTCAAATTTCCTTACCCGGTCCATTAATGTAGAAGACTTTTGGGAATACGATTAAAATGACATTGTAAACTGCAAAACAAGCTTGAAGCAAAAAAAAAAAATCTTATCAGCATATTAATTAAATGAAAATGTCATGCGTCCCTTCGAAATTTTTTAAGAAATTTGACGAAAATATATAAACTGGGTTTTCACATGTCGCTGAAACTGTTAGAGAGTTTTTTTTTTGCGCTTCTGGTTGCAATATTGATCATAATTTTCCAAAGAAACCAAAAAGTAGCAAGAAAACCGCGTAAAAAATGTATGTATAATCGCGCAAAAAAAGTAATTGAGATATGTTGAAAAAAAACCGCTTAAAAGAAGAACAGGGGGGATTTGCATTAAAAGTCTAAATACCTGTCGTATGATGCGCGTATTTGACAATAGATGGCCATGTTAACCTTGAACAGGCGTCCTCTTTATGTTACGGCACGCAAATGTTACGTATACGCCACGTGCTTCTGAAACGTTGCGCAAGTTATTTTAGTATGTAGCAAAAGTAAGCTCACGAGAGCGCTTTTCACAATTTTTTTTCGAAGTAAAAGCCTTTGGATTTTTGGCCAGATGTAAGATGTTATAGTTTTGAGTCTTCGGGTACGTTAATTTCATGAATTGCACTGCTACGCACAAAAGAATCTCCTTCTGTGAGTATATTTTAGTACAAATGAAAAAGTTAGCCTCTACTTATGGAACCACAGAGCTCATTTACAAACTTTGTTTTATGAATGTATCTTGGTACAAATTTTAATCATCCCTTGTCGAATTTGGTTTGATGAAAAACCGGGGTCTGCGTTGCGGCATTATCAGTTTGCTTTCAGTTACATATTTTATTTTCTTGAAAGAAGTGTTGAAACGATGCATTTTTTATAACTGCCACAATATATATATATACACTTATGTACATATTAGTATGAAAACATAGTAAATAAGTTTTTATTTAACTTGTAAATATATACCAACATTAATATTATTTCACTAATCATGTATCATGCCTTCCATGTATATAAGTATTGTAAAAAGAAAGAAAAACGAAGAAAAAATTTAAGTGATTGGGGTTAAAAAGAAATTTTAATTATTTTATTTTAATTAACCCTTTTCAAATAATCGCTTGTTCTATCTTTTTTTTTGTACGCCCTTTAACTTAAAAATAAATCCCATTTTTTAATTGATGTTGTGCGCTTTTCCGTTCTCATTTATTACTATATGTATGTATGTCTAAAACATATCATCTGCACCTGCATATCATTCTCTTTTTTATTGAAATATGAATAAACCCTCTACATATCATTGGAAAAGGAACTTTTGAAAGTTTTAATATTTTCGGCATGCAGAAAATATGAATATACACGTTTTTTATTTTAAATTAAAAATTTTATTTGCATATTATTTATTAATTCAATTTTTGTCTACAGGAACCTTTTTACTACTATTCCAAGTCTAGGAACAAATATCAGGAATCACATCTATAGTTATCAAATTTACACTAATCTTGCATATGTATGCACAAACAGTTAAACACATATCAATAGACACACCACTAAATACATATGTATGTATGCCATACATAAGTCAAATTGCCTTTAGTTTTTTCCTTTTTAAAAATGGCGAAAAAGCTTTTAAGCGTTTTGTTTATTGCAAAATTACTTGAAATCTCAATTTTTTTAATAAAAAAGAATGTTAAAAAAGAAGAGTGTAAAAAAGAATTTTAAATAAATATGTATTGAGTGGAATGGTAGTGCATAAAGTTTTTATACCAAAAGTATTATTTTCATTAGTGTGTAATTAGGCAAGGAAAAACGAATTTTCTAAATGGTGTTTCAATTATTTCTATGTAAATAAATATAAATAAAAGTAATTAAAAACTTAAAACGAAGCAAACTTATATATGCCTAAGCATATACTACATTTTCCATTGGCTTGAAATACATAAGCCAATCAAATGTTTGCCAATTTTATTGAAAATATTACAAATATGTATATATTGTTTACTTTGCGGTTTAGAGCACAACCACTAAGTGGTATTTATTGGTATATAAATAAAATATATTTAAAATTATACTAAACCGGTTTTGTACATATAGCTGAAACCTAACTGAAATCAGATAATAAGTAATAAAATGTAATAATAATGTGTTGAAAATACTAAAAATTATTTAAGATTAGAGTGTGAGCAGATATATGCATACTTAATAAAACCACAGTTAAAGTAAATTGTGCGCTAAATGCAAAAAAAAATAAATGAATTATGTTTACGGACTTTGTAAAAAATGTAAAATTGAACAAAAACTAAACAAAATGCCTAACTAGAGTGCGTGTAAGTAGAGTACATTCTGATGCTATATTGTAAATTAAGGCGCTTAATTAGTCAAATTTGTCCTTGTACATACATACTCAACTACATCACTGAAATACAATACTCGAATATTCATGCATATATACATATATTAGGGTGGTCCAAGAAAACACGAGAAAATCAATTTTGTGGAATTTTCTTGCTGCCACCCCCAGAATTATAGAAAATGGAAAACAAAGAGAGCTATTTTTTTTAGAAATGGACTAATATTTAACCGTGCCGCCTGGGCTTTGGAGTTTTCCATACATTTTACATGGGGAAAATAAATTTTTTCGTAGAATTGATATAAAATCTGAAAGAATCTATACTTTTTGATCGAATAAAAATATCTCACTTCAGAAATCTTCCAACAATAGAATAATGATGCAAATTTAACTCGAATATTTTACTAACTTTTTTCAAAACGTGCGTGATTTGGTTACGAGCACATAAAAGAACTAGTTTTTGAGAATAAGAGATGAGACTAAAGTTACATATGCATTATGATTTTATTGTTTGAAGATTTTTGAAGAGGAATTTTTTTGTTCGATCAAAAAATATTTATTTTTAAAAATTTTATAGCAATTCAACGAAAAATATATTTTCTCCATAAAAAGTATGCGGAAAATTTCAAAGCCCCGGCGGCACGGGTTAGTGTTAACCTATTTCAAAATAAAAAATAGCGGTGTCCTTATTTTCGACATTCTTCAGTTCTGGGGGTGGCTGGAAAAAAATTTTTTTTTTTTTTTACCACCCTAATGTATATATATTAGCACAGGTCTGATCTGTATTTACAAGACTAACATCTTCAATGTTTAAGCGCTAAATTTGTACAACTATTTAGCTAAATAAGAACTGCATAGAACCTTAGGCTAAATCGCCATTAAGGTACATATATAGGGTATTCCAGAAGTCCACGTCAAACCGGAAATGGGGGACAGGACAGGATAAAGTGGCGTCACTCTCTGTCTCGCTCAAACTTCGTAAAATTACTATCTAAAACTGACTCAAACTAGAATTATGTATCTCAAAAGAAAGTCTTGGATACACTACAACCGTTTTAAAAAAGTAAGAAAAAAAATTTCAAAATTGAGCTTCTTTACAAAA
>JAPVRG010291111.1:4739-23441 GCA_029783565.1 Rhagoletis cerasi
TTTTAAGACATTGTTTTCTAAATAAAACACCGTACAGTTTAAAGCAAAATAACATGAAATTATTGAACCAAAAAAGGAACCCCTATTAACTTTGCAAACAGCACATAAGTTTGGTGGCCCATGAGGGGAATTGTTACCCCAAACAAGGAAACCCAAGAAGTGAATCAGGGAAGGGTTTCGTAGCATAGAAGACAAAGAATCGAAGGTTGGCAGACGGCAGCAATTAGCATTTTCTTTACTCCTATTCATACCTGGTCAACTACGGACAGCAGAAAACGGTAAATGTGCTAGGTGTTTCTAATTATTTGGTGCTGATAGTGAGTATATAAACAAACAACGTCACATAAATAGTGAGCTAGTACATGTAAGCATAGGCAAAATGAGCAAAGCTAGTGATAGCAAATCAGACACCGGAACCTTTATTGATTTAGATGCATTAGTTACACTACAGTTAGAGCGATGCGAGGCACTTAAGCAAATTTTAAAGAATTTTAAAAAGGACTCAAAAAACTAAGTTCTACTGCCAAGTTCGCCTTGAAAAGGTAAATCAGTACATAGATAATTCAACAAAACTCACACCGCCCTTGTATACTTTGGCACCAGTCGTAAATCTCAATATTTTACTGACAGGGTAGCTTCGGAGTTTGAAGAACGCTATTTCGACAGCCGTCTTTGCCTTCGGAACAATCAGTAGGTTCTCAACAGCCAGTTCCAAACAAAATGTTACCAATCGAAGTGCCAAAATTATCGTTGCCATCGTTTTCTGGCAAATACATCGAATGGCCGGCGTTTCATGATGCATTTGTCCGACTAATTCACACCAATACCGACTTAAGTGCTATTCAAAAATTCCACTTTTTAAAGAAGGCACTGCCGGCAGAAAACGATGTAGATGTTCAGCAAATGGCCTTAACTGAGACCAACTACGGAACTTCCTGGGATTTGATTGCAAATCGATATAATAATCCCCGTCTACTATTCATGCATCACGTGAACAAACTCTTCATCCAACCTGCAGTTAATAAAGAGTGCTCAGACGACATCAACTCATTGCTGAATGTAGCAAATGTATGCATAAATGAGTTCAATTATTTGAAAATACCTAATTCACAGGGCAATCAGTGGATTGCGTACCTTTTGTCAACAAAGTTGCCAAAAGACACCCATCAAGCTTGGGAGTATCACCTTGGCAGTGACATTAACATCCCCACCTTTGAAATGTTAGAAGCGTTTTTAAATAAGCGTCTGGTGACAATCAATGTGAGTGAAAATATAAATATTTCATGTGATATTCCGTCACTTTCAAAGACCAGCAATGTGGGTGACCATACTTCGTCAACTAAACGCCAAAGTCGATCTTCAAAGGCTTTATACAGAAATAATAGTAATAGTTTTCACACCACTAGTCAACCGAAAGGCGTAAATTCGTGCTTTTGGTGTGGCGAAGCACACATTCTGAGGCGCTGTACCAAATTCCTCGCCAAAGGTTGCTTTGAGAGAAAGTCTATCGCGGACAAAGCAAAACTTTGTTTAAATTGCCTCAGCAGGGCTCATACAGTTTCCCATTGCGCCAGCACGAAAAACTCTCTACAATGTGGCCAAGGACACCACACTGTTCTACATTTTCCAACGTCACAGCCCTCAGCAAAATGAATCCACTTCATTGCGCGAGGATGGTAGATCGCAAACAGCTTTAAACCCACTAGCTCGAACCTTCCAAGTTGAAAGCATTCAGAGTCAGACCACGACTCATCAAAACCCCACGTCATCCAGGTTAACGCACACTGCTCAACTTCTTACAGAAGCGTCACAGAAGCAAACTACTAGGGTGCTTTTATTCACCGCTCTCGTCACGCTCATGAACGACGGAAGGGTCAGTCCATGGTGGTACGTGCGCTCCTAGATCAAGGCTCTGAATGCACACTCATTTCAGAGCATGCGGTTCAAACACTCGGTTTGACACGCAACCGTGCTTCGGCAGATATATCTGGTGTGGACAGCAACATCGCTCATCGTTGTAAGCACACTGTAAACTCCACAATGCACTCATTTGTGAACCCTAATTACTATGTCGCGGTCGACACCGCTTTTGTTTTAAAGACTCTCACCAATAAACTGCCAAGTCAAACAGTCGAGCCAAAACGTACTACTAGCCACGTCGTATTGACTTACTTCTAGGTGCCGACATGTTTGCTAACCTGTTATTGCCAGAAACACGTTTTGGAGGATTTTATGAACCCATAGCCCAGCGCACCAATCTGGGATGGATATTGTCTGGCAACATTACTTCCACCCCCAAAATGGATGCTGCTAGTATTCATTGCAACCATCTCACTCTCAAGCTATATCCACTTGTACAACGTTTTTTCAAAATCGATCAAGTACCCACCGAGAGATCTCGATCCCAAGAAGAAAACTGGTGTGAAACACATTTTCAACAAACGCATAAGCGCCAACCAAATGGCAAGTATTTAGTGAGACTTCCATTGAAAAATATGTTTGATGAATCTCAAACACTCGGTAGATCCAAACAAATTGCACTCAACCGCTTTTATTCACTGGTGCGAAAGCTACAACGCAACGATAAATTGCGTGCCCGGTATGAAGAGGGTATTCGGGAATATTTCACCCTCAATCAAATAACTCCTGTCACGACAACTGAGGAGCAGCATTCTGTCAAACTTGCATCAAACGACCTACGAGTCACATCATGTTTGTTACCTCACCACCCTTTGATCAAAGAGGAAAGTCTAACCACAAAGTTAAGAATCGTCTTTGACGCCTCGTGCAAGACGAGTAACTGCAAATCCTTAAATGACGTACTGTGTGTCGACCCTGCACTTCAAAATGATCTGCCAGCAGTAGTTTTAAATTGGAGAAAACACAAATTTGCGTTTACATCTGATATCCAAAAAATGTATCGGTCATAGATATGCACCCAGAAGACTCGCAATATCAACGCATTGTGTGGCGGAACGAAGCAAATGAAATCCAGGAGTATGGTCTCACGACAGTCACATTCGGGACTGCGTCCGCTCTATACACCGCGATAGGAATCCTTCACCAACTGGCTGAAGACGAAAGGACATCGTATTCATTGGCAGCACCTGTCCTTCGAAATTAAATATATGTTGACGACGTACTATCTGGCAGTCACTCAGTTGAGACCGCCACCGAAATTCGCAAACAAGTAACCTTAGCATTGCGCTCTGCTGGCATGGAACTGCAAAAATTAAGCAGCAACTCATTGGTGGTGCTGGAAGGTATTCCTAACGAACACAGGCCAGACAGTAATGCTTTACAATTAAATAGCAGTGATACAGTTAAAACTCTTGGTATTCTGTGGCAACCGAACAAGGATGTTTTTAAATTCCGGCTCAACTTTGAAACCGATTTGACTGCAACAAAACGGTCGTTGCTTTCAACTATAGCTCATCTGTACGACCCACTGGGATTAAGTGCACCGGTTATTGTAGCAGCTAAAGTAATCCAGAAATCGGTATGGTCCTTTAAGGTACAACGCGATGAGCACACGTTCACATCATTGGCATGGAATGAAACCCTACAAACAAATCTAAATCATCAATGGCAACGTTTTCTAAAGACTGTAGCGGAGCTACCCTGCATCACGGTACCGAGATGGTTGCACTATGAGCAAAATCATGTTAAATCCTTACAACTACATGTATTTAGCGATGGCTTGACATCTGCATATGCAGCATGTGTTTATCTACGGGTAGAATGCAGTGATGATAGAATTTTTACAACGCTTCTTATCGCAAAAAGCAGAGTCACTCCGACAAGACCTTTGACTATACCACGCGTCGAGTTGTGCGGAGCAGCACACAAATTTAAAAACATATTATTGGACTGATGCCACGATTGTGCTTTACTGGATAAATGGCGATCAAAATCGATGGCAAATATGGGTTTCAAATCGAGTTGGCAAGATACTACAAACCTCTTCGCCGTCGCAATGGAGTCACGTCGATACCATGCAAAATCCAGCTGATTGCGCAACAATTGGGCTAACATCAAGCAGTTTATCAACTTTTAGATTATGGTGGTCTGGCCCTGTTAGATGAAGATAACTGGCCGAAATTTAGCTCGACTTAACGAGGAAATAGCTGAAGTTAAAAGGAAGCCGCTTCAAACAAACTTCACGATCTGTCAGGACTCGGTTATTCTTCGGTCCTCGTCGCTAACGAAAACCTTACGCGTTTGTGCGTACATTCTTCGTTTCGTGCAGAATAGCCAAGTTCAAAGCCATGCCCGCAAAAGTGGACCTCTGTCGGTCACCGAGCGAAACCAAAGTCTAGCAAAGGTGGTCAGGCTCGTACAACTAGAAACCTTCAACACCAAAGTACACAAAGTTCGAAATAAAAAACCTGTTCCACATGCAAGGAAACTTACTAGCTTAACTCCGTTGCTTGATGAGCAGCAAATTCTTCGTGTGCGTGGGTGGATCCAGCGTTCCAATCTTTCATTTGATCAGAAGCACCCCATCATTTTACCAAGTAAGCATAATTTCAGTAGTTTAGTTATCACTCACGCGCACTTAACGACATTACATGGTGGTGCGCAACTTACCTTAACATATTTGCGGCAGAAGTTTTGGATAATAAATGCCAGACACACTGTGCAACAACAACTTCGAAAATGCATTAAATGCTTTAGAAATAAGCCGGAAGTTGGTAGTCAACTAACTTTCCATCGAGTCAATCCACCACAACTTAGTCAGGGTAGTAACTATTTGTACCCAAAATGGCACATGCAAACGGTCTGTCTCAAAGCTTTGCCTCTTACCAATAAAAGTAATAATTTTTTCACACTCATGCACCCAATAGCACCTAGCACACGTTCTGCATCCCTCCTCAATGCGTATCCAAATCGAGATCCAGAAGTTTCCGTTGGTGTTTTCGTTTGCTCAATGAAACTGAAAACACCACACCAGGTTGTCATTTTATAATTAAATGTTATCTAAAATAATCGAAGTATTTTTTTCAGGACGGTTTTGTGATTATGCTGATTCCAGCATGGGAGCGGCATGTACGGTTTTGAATCACCCTAGCTAAGAGAAGTACGGGAGAGCAAGTTTTCTTCACGATGTAATCCACATGTCCAGTGACATTGTTATGCACACACCCATATAGGTACATACCTATGTACCACAGCATAAATGTACATGGGAAGATGTATATATATATATCTATATATATATTATATATATATATATACATCTTCCCATGTACATATATGCTGTGGTACATAGATATGTACATACATATATGGGTGTGTGCATAACAATGTCATTATATATATATATATGTACACACAAATTTTTGAGAACCGTTGAGGCAGTGAAATGAATAGAGGACCGTGTCGCTAGAAAAGTTAAGTGCGCTAAGATCTGATGCAAATCGTGTAGGTATCGCTAATTTTAAGACATTGTTTTCTAAATAAAACACCGTATAGTTTAAAGCAAAATAACATGAAATTATTGAACCAAAAAAGGAACCCCTATTAACTTTGCAAACTGCGCATGTAGATATGTCAGCACATAGAATTCAACCGAAGTTTCGAAGTGCTTTGTTGTTATTGTGATGTCATCATCCGCAAGATGGTGCAATCTTTTATTCTATCATCCTTACTAAATACTAGTCAAATTAAATTGATTTTGCCTTGTTGCTATCATGTCATCACCCGCAAGCTGGCGCAATTTTTTTTCTATGATCCTTACTAAATACTAGTGCTGGGTAATGACTCAAATTGCGCTCACACAATGTTTCGATGATGGATAAAACTGGTTTACATTGCGTGGGATTGGTACAATTAAAATTTCTTTATTGTTAAGTTGTACTCAAATAAAATCAAAATACAATAACTACTGCAAAATAATAATTTAGGTTTAAAAGATAAAGTGTGAATTTCTATATACTTAAACTCAATAAAAGATTGCGCCATCTTGCGGGGAGATGAAGGAGAAAACTTGTGTAAACTATCAAGCTAAGGGAAGATAGCCATAAGAGAATTAGCCTGTTCCCGTACTCCAGCATTTGGTCAGAAATAGTCCGGAAGATAGTACTGAAGATGTTATAAATCTGTATACGGAAACGACTTCGCAATATTTCTTACTAAACCCTTCAGTACGGGAACAGGCTAAATGAATCATTAGTTTTCGTCTCTGTTTTTGCTATTTTCTGATTTTCCTACAGAGGTGTGATCAATTTTCCTGCGAATTTCTGCGACCAATAATTACACTAGTCGACAAATTTTGACGTAATCGCGTTAACTTATGAAAAAAGAATGTTTTCTCAGGTAATTTTCGGTCGCTGAACACGAAACCAATACCCATTATTTTTTTCAAAGAAGCGTTTTCGATATTTTTTCGAAAAACGTGTTGTTTGGTACTTTTCGCAGTTATCTAAGGACCAAGATTTACTGAAATAGCTTTCTCCATACTTTAGAGCCCTCGGAAGATTCTTTGATTGACTATGGAACTGGGCGGTAGTACTCCCTACTCCGCTTCGACGAGAACGTATGGGTCCTTAGCACACTTTACTCTATTATTTTTCTTATATTTTTAACCTATTTACTTAATTAAAATTTTAAAAGCATCCACATTTTAGCTACTGAAAATTCTACACAATTCGCAGTTAATCGCAAACAAGAGCCAATGTGAAGAAATGGAGAGCATATTCGGACTCACCGGGTTAAATTTGTTTGTGGAACTATGGCATCTGATGTATAAATATGTAATACAAATTTTTCTAAATGTTTTTTCTCATATAAACGCCTAATTTTGATTAAGTTCCGTGTTTTCTTTTATTACTTAGCAGAGAAAGACAGCAAATAATTTTTCTCCTGTGTTTCTTAACCGAATTGAATTATTTTTTACAGTTCGAAAGGTGTTTTGAAGGAGCAGAGTATAATATTATTGTTTTTCCTGTAGGTAGACCAGGGACCGGTAAATTCGAAAAAATCTTATTTATAGTCCGATTATTTCCACAATTCTTTTGACATTATTTCACTTTCGGAATGTGTGTTATTGTCATTGACATTATTTCACTTTCGGAATGTGTATTAATGTCACTGACATTGATTCCATTGACATTATTGCACGTATAATATTATTGTTTTTCCTGTAGGTAAACCAGGGACCGATCTATTCGAAAAATTTTTTTCAATTGTCCGATTTCATTCAAATTTAGTACGTAGATAGCGCATTGCTTGGATTAGATATATTGTAATTTTTTCCGGTAGGTGGACCAGGAACCGATCTATTCGAAAAAAATGCGCTTGTAGCACCGTACATGTAATAGAAGTGAAACTTCTTAAAAATTCGGAAAAATTAAGAATAAGTGAGATTTATTGTGGAAAGCAGAGAGCGAACCTTAAAATATAAAATACAAAAAATTTATTGTCAAATTTGATTCTCGGCTCAAAAAGAAATCTATTGTTATATTGCACTTAGTTGTAGAACATTTCCTTCATAGTGAATTTTTTAATGGCAGTTTTCATTAATAACTGTTAGGTACTAGTATTTACTGGATAGTGCGTACAGAAACACAGCTATTACCACAAAAAGGCGCGGTACGGAACGGTGCGGTATAAGGATGGGTAACTCTGTATATTTTCGTGTGCTGACTCAGTAGCTCCAACTCTTTTTAAAGAGTCAGCACAGTGAGCTGGCACAAGTGTGCTATCGCACAATTGGTATGTACATCGAAATTAATGATAATGTTAGTAATCGAAATCGATGTAGAAAATGTTATCATTAGCTTCTGTTTGTAGCTGGCCGGCAAAATTTAGAAAGCTGATTTCAACTGGTGAGTTCATTTGCAAAATGATTCTACAATAACTATTTTTTAAAAGACATATTGATACTTTGATTATCTTTTCGACACAGTTCTAAACAATGCAAGCCGCACCGAGCTATGCAAGTGTCAGCACATCCACTGAGTTACCATATCGACTCTGTAGCACACTGAGCTATACATTGTCAGCACATAAACTGAGTTACTGAGTTACAAATTTTTTCAGAGCTGAGTCTGAGCGTGCGGCACAATTTTAAGAGTCAGCACAGTAACTCAGCACAGTGCTGAGTTACCCAACTCTAGTGCGGTAGAATCCCGTATGGCATGTTTTCTGATAGCACGCTACTAATTCTCCCATTTGCTGTATATTCTTGTGCCGCAGTGTACTGTAATTCCGAAATTCCATATTTTGAGTGCCCCTAACTACACCAATGGTATAAAGCAACGTGTATCGTACGATATTGTACTGCACCGTGTCTGTTTGAGGGCACCTTAACATCGATTCAATGGCTACATCATACATAAACACATAAACGCGCATTGGCCGGCTTCCCTGCAAACCATGCTTTCAGTGTTTTCTGAATAGTAGAGAAATATTAAAGAATTGTAAATATATCAATACTTCCTTTCCGATTTTTGCCGAATTTGCTTACGAAATTTCGGAAGAAAATAGCAGCGATCTGACGAACTTTTTCGAATTTTTATACCCGAGCGCACTTGTGCACAAGGGTATATTAAGTTTGTTCACATAAAGGTTGTTTGTAACAGCCTAAAGGAATCGAGAACGATATAGACATACTAGCTGACCCGGCAAACGTTGTTCCGCCATATAAATTATTTCTATATCTTGGTTTGTTTAATAAAAATTAACGAATGTGATGTAAGTTCTAGTACTCTATCGTGAACACTTCCAGGGGTATGCAGTATGAAAAATTCGGTTTGTGTGGGAGGTGGCACGCCCCTTTTTCCAACAAACCCAATCTTTCTCCATAAGTTTGCAATTGCTTTCATATATATCCATACCATGTTCGAGTCCTCTTCCATGAACATTTACCGGGAAATGCAGTATGAAAAATTCGGTATGTATTGGAGGTGCCACGCCCCAATTTTCTTTATGACTATGTGATTGATTACAAATATCTTCATACAAAGTTACAGTACTCTACCATGGACACTTCCAGATATATGCAGTATGAAAAATTCAGTTTGTATGGGAGGTGCCACGCCCCCTTTTCCAATAACCACAATTTTTCCCCATTAGTATGCGATCGTTTTCATATATCTCCATACCAAGTTCCAGTACTCTACCATTAACACTTCCAGAGATATGCAGAATGAAAAATTCGGTTTGTGTGGGAGGTGGCACGCCCCTTTTTCCAATAACCACAATTTTTCTCCATGAGTATGCAATTGTTTTCTTATATCTCCATACCATGTTCGAGTACTCTAGCATGAACACTTCCAGAGATATGCAGTATGAAAAATTCGGTTTGTATGGGAGATGCCACGCCCCCTTTTCGAATAACCACAATTTTTCTCCATGAGTATGCGATCGTTTTCATATATCTCCATACCAAGTTCCAATACTCTACCATAAATACTTCCAGAGATATTCAGTATGAAAAATTCGGTTTGTATGGGAGGTGCCACGCCCCCTTTTCCAATATCCACAATTTTTCTCCATGAGTATGCGATCGTTTTCGTATATCTTCATACCAAGTTCCAGTACTCTACCATTAACACTTCCAGAGATATGCAGAATGAAAAATTCGGATTGTGTGGGAGGTGGCACGCCCCTTTTTCCAATAACCACAATTTTTCTCCATAAGTATGCAATTGTTTTCTTATATCTCCATACCATGTTCGAGTACTCTAGCATGAACACTTCCAGAGATATGCAGTATGAAAAATTCGGTTTGTATGGGAGGTACCACGCCCTCTGCACCTAACGGTATGAAATATACTTTACATCCGATTCTCATACCTACCAAATATACACAAAAAATTTCATAAAGATCGGTCGAGCCGTTTCAGAGGAGTTCGACCACAAACACCACGAACGAGATTTTTATATATTAGATTGAAGTCGGTTGCGATATTTGCTCAAAATTTACTTGTTCAAAAGTAATAAAAAAATGCTAAAAAAGAATTTTAATAATTTTTAGTTGATTCGTAACTAATATTTTGCGGGGGTTTGAACCCCAAAACTCACCCCTTGGGTGCGCTAATGGCCAAGAGGATTTTATTTTAATTTAATTTTTCACTCATGAATTTTTTTTCCATCAATTACTGAATTTAACATAGTATGAAGAAAGTTTAAACATTGAACAAATAAAAAATTAAAAAAGGTGATATATTAAAAATGTTCTACTCTTTTAATATCGCTGCATTGTATGTGATGAGTTCTTTTCAAAAAGTATAAATATTGGAAAATTGAGCCCTGGGTACCCAAGTTCCAGTCAATCAAAGTTGATTTACGCACGTGACAAAAATGGAAGTTGCTTTTAGAGCCGTAAGAAAAAATGCGAAAGTAAGCGAATTGTAGGAGATTTTTATTTCGGAAAATTTTTTTTTTATAAAGGTTAATAATGGAGCTTCATAATTCATGTTTGCTTCTAAAACAACTGAGCATGGGTTGGCTAAGGAAAAAAAATTTTGATTACTTACGTGACATTAGGCACGTGGCATTTTTTTCCATCATTATATTTTTGTTAATATTGCTTTTAAACGAATTTTTAAAGCAAAAAACATGAATTTTATATAGAATATAATTTATATTTTGACTTCAGTGCCACCTAGCGGGTCAATTTTTGGAAATCTCTGACTTACGATGCTTCAACTACACATGCCAAAATTGAGCCAAATCGGACCATAAATACGGTTTTTCAAAATATCTTGACACTGGCGCCACCTAGCAAGACCATTTTTCGCAAAAATGTTTCTGCTTACATAACCAGCATTGACATTCTGGTGGAAACGCCCAAATACATGAATCTCAAGCAAGTCCACTTGTAACAGTCGACGAGCTATCGCCTCCACCACCGCCAGTAAATGTAGCTCCAGAAAGGAGACCTAATGCAAAAAAGTTGAAATCATCCTCCGACTTTCTTGAAGCTGAACTGAAGACAGCAAGACTTATTACAAGCAGTTACGAGTTTAACCGAACATCACGAAGAGCAGAAAAGGCACTTCCGAGAAATGAAGAGACTTAAAAGAGAAGAAATAGCTGAAATGCAGCGGCAGCGGGTGAAACCGAACATTAAATACCCGGTGCACGTATGAAATATCGTTTTTTCACGATGCTGAAACCTACCGTTACGTGGTAAACAGGGGTGGTTTCTATCCCATTTCAAACATTTTCGACAATATTCTCAGTTAAACTTAGAGAAATAGTTTAGCTGTGTTTGGTAGAAATCGGTAAAGCGGTTACCGAGACAAACTTAATTAGTCATAAATTTCGAAATATCGAAGTTTCCATATATCTAAAATTTACCGTTATATGAAAAGTGGGCGTAGTTTTAGCCCGATTCCAAGCATTTTCAACAGCCTGCTTTTTTGTGTGAAGTACATTAAGCATATAGAGTTTGGTAGGAATCGATAAAACGGTTACCGAGATACACATATGTATCACAACCAATTTTTATAATCGTTCTTCTTGCTAAGGAGTTATTGCAAACATAAATTTTGAGTAAATTAGCTTCAGTAGTTACTGATTTATAACAGATTTCGGTTTTCCGTAAATTGCCGTTATATGAAAAGCTGGCGTGGTTATTCACTGTTTTAAAAAATTTCCGACCGTTTTGCAAGCTGGACCAAGATTAACACTTGGTCAAGTTTGGTTGAAATTGGTAAAGCGGTTACCGAGATTTGCATATAAATCCATAAGTGGGCGTGGCTACGCTCCTTTTTCAAAAATTTATAATATTCTTATTACTTGTTAATATATCATTGCAAATATCAATTTTGAGTCAATAAGCTTCAGTCGTTACTAAAATATTGCATTTTTTGTATTTCTGAAAATTATCGTTATATGAGAGGTGGGCGTGGTTATTGTCCGATTTCAAAATTTTTTGACTGTTTCTTACACAGGACCAAGATTAGTACTTGTGCCAAGTTTTAATCAAATTGATAAAGCGGTTACCGAGATATACATATAAATCCATAAGTGGGCGTGGCTACGCGCCTTTTTCAAAACTTGATAATATTCTTATTACTCGTTAATATATCATTGCGAATGTCAATTTTGAGTCAATAAGCTTCAGTAGTTACTAAAATATTGCATTTTTTGTATTTCTGAAAATTACCGTTATATGGGAGGTGGGCGTGGTTATTGTCCGATTTCAAAAATTTTCAGCAAATGTCTGTGCTGGACCAAGCTCAACACTTGTGTAAATTTTGGTAGAAATTGGTAAAGCGGTTACCGAGATATACACATAAATCCATAAGTGGGCGTGGCAACGCCTCTTTTTCAAAAGTGTATAATATTCTTATTGCTCGTTAATATATCATTGCAAATATCAAATTTGAGTCAATTAGCTTCAGTAGTTACTGAAATATCGTAGTTTTTGCATTTTTTCGAAAATACCGTTATATGGGAGGTGGGCGTGGTTATTGTCCGATTTCGCCCATTTTCAATACCAACCTTGGGCAAAGGGCAACCTTCATACCAAATTTCATTAACATATCTTGATTTTTGCTCGAGTTATCGTGTACACCGACGGACGTACGGACGGACAGACAGACATGGCTTAATCGATTTCTCTTTTCATTCTGAGCATTTTGATATATATATGTCTATATCGGTCTCGATTTCTTTAGGCTGTTACAAACAACCGTTATGTGAACAGACTTAATATACCCTCGTGCACAAGTGCGCTCGGGTATAAAAACAAGTTAAATAAAATATGGGTATCAAACGGAGTTCTTAAGAAAGCTGCACCTATTCAAAAAATATTTCTGACTATCGTTGCCACCAGTTCATAAATGTGAAGATATGTGAGCAAGTAAGTCAGAGTGTGAGTCTGTTTGTTGCTCTTTGTTTGGTAAAAATTTGGTACACAGATAGCTTATGACCTGTATTTGCATCTCACATATTTTTGAAGGGAAAATTGAACTATTGTTTTAAATCAAAAGTTAAGCGGAATTCTTCATACCAAATGAATTAGATTTAAAAAAGCTTTATTACGAAAACATTTTAACATTTTTAAGAAGATTGTCACCTATTTAAAATGTTGAATTTAATTTCATTAATAAGCTTCAAGAACGATTTTTTTATGGAAATATCCTTTGAGAGAGTTAGCACCTGTTCAAAATGTAAAAATCAGTTTACTCAAGCGGAAAAATTCGAAACCAATTTAGTTAACAAGTTAAACAAAATATTTTAATATGGGCATCAAACGAGAGAGGATTTAATAAAGCTGTATCTATTTCGAAAATATTTTTGACGAGGGTTGCCACCAGGTTAGGAACTTAAAATCAATTTCATTAACAAGTTAATGAAATCCTACTACTGTTATTAATGTGAAGATTTTTGAGTGAGTGTGTGAGTATGTCTGTTCGTCTTTCCTCAGAAAATATTTAGCATAGAGATAGTTTACGACCTGGAATAAGATATAGCATATTTTTCGCAGAGGGCTGCCACCTGCTTAAAAAGTAAAATTACATTTCAAATTGAAAATTTAACAAAATTTTGCAGCACGGATACCAATTTGAAGAGGATTGCCACCTTTTTAAAATTTTTAAATACAATTTTGTTAATGAATTAAATGAAGTATTACAATATCGGTGGCAATCGAATGAGGTTTAAGAAAGCGTCATTTTGAAAATATCTTGAAAAGAGTTAAATAAAGTATTACAGTATGGATGTAGATCGAAATAGGTATGAGACAGATTTGATTCGTAAATCTTTTTAAAGAGATTTGCCACCTGTTAAAAAGTCAATTTAAATTAAATCAATAAGTTAAATAAAACATAACAAAATGATGTCAAGTCAAAAAAAATATTTTGTTAAGGCTTTATTTCGAAAAAAATTTTTAAAAAGCGTTGCGACCTATTTAAAAGTTTAATGAAATTTTATCAATGAATTTAATGAAATATAACATGAACATCGAACGAAAAAATCTATATTCCGAAAATTTCTTAAAGAGGCTTACCAATTCAATTTAATTAAATATTACAATATGCAACAATCTTCATTACGGAATCAGTTTCGATTTGTATTTTTAGATCATTGCAAAATCGTTATCTTTTGTTGTTTTTTTTTCGATTAAGTATATCTCGTAAGTTTGGATTTTTATATTTTCGGTCAAAATAATAGTTGTTTTGGATTTCTATTCTTTATGACCGTTTTAAATCTATTGTGACCTAAACAATTAAGTCTGAAAATAACGGTTATAATATGATCGAAAAATTAAAAATAAAAATCACAAAATAACAGATAAATTTGAGCGGAACAATAAAAATTCAATTTTAAATTGTGATTTTTATTATAAAGATTAAACCCCCTACTGTCCCTGTTTTACATCAAAGATTTTCCGCTTTTTCCCAATTTCAGTATATTTTTTCCGCTTAAACTAAATGAAATATAACAATGAGACACTGATATGAATCAAAAAGTTTATTCAGATACGTTTTTAAAAGAATTGCCACCTATAAAAATAATTAAAAAAATGCAAGTAGTATAAAGACTACCTACGAAATGCGAATTCTTTTACACTTAAAATGCCAATTTAGTTGAAACTCGACAACCTCGACACAATCAGTAACTTAATCAGTAAATAAAATTTATTAGTTTCAGTGATATAATTTATTTCCTGCTTTGTTACATTTGAAATCATTAGCCGAACATCACGCGGGCGAAGCTGCGGGCAAACTTTTAAATAGGTGGCAATCCTCTTAAGAATGTTTTCGTAATAAAGCTTTTTTAAATCTAGTTCATTTGGTTTCCAAAATGAAGAATTCCGCTTAACTTATAATTTAAAACAGTAGTTAAATTTTCCCTTCAAAAATATCTGATATGCAAACACAGGTCATAAGCTATCTGTGTACCAAATTTTTACCTAACAAAGAGCAACAAACATACTCACACTCTCACTTACTTGCTCACATATTTTCACATTTATGAACTGGTGGCGACACTCCTTTTGAATCCCATATTTTATTTAACTTGTTATTTAAATTTTTTTTATTTTTTTTTAACAGGTTGCAACTTTATTCAAAAATATTTTCGAAATTAATCCTTCTCGTCTCTCTCTTGTTTGGTACCCATATCAAAATATTTCATTTAACTTGTAAGCCAAATTGATTTTGAATTCCTAAACAGATGGCAACTCACTTCAAAATTTTTATTCTTATATAAAGATTTCTTACACCTCTTTCGTATGTTACCCATATTAAAATATTACGCTCAATTTGTTATTTAAATTGATCTTAACTTTTTGATCAGGTGGCAACCCTTTTAAAAGATAATTGTGAAATAACCCGTTTTTGAACCAGATTAAATTAACATCTATATTGTTGTGATATTTTATTTAGCTTATTAATAAATTGACTTTAACTTTTTAACAGGTGGCAACACTCTTAACAAAATATTTTTGGAATAAAAAGCTTTGAACCCCCTTTTATTTGACACCTACATTGTTGTAATATTTTGCTTACCTTTTTAACTTATTAACTCTAACTTTTAGAAAAGGTGGCAACTCACATAAAAAAATATCCTTAGTTATATTTCAGGTTATAGTCTAGCTGTCTGTTAAATCTCATTGACGAATATTAAGGCGTTTCAGCGTGAAAGAGGTACAAACATACTCATTTTTCACAAACTTTCGTATTTATAATATTAGTAGGATGCATATCAGAAGAAAGGGCGTTTATTCGCCTCTACAATGAAACCAATTTTTTGAGAATCGGGCCGACATTTTTTTAAATATAAGGTTTTTAATTTTTCTAAGATCTAACCTTTGACCCCTTATAGTATCTGTAATATAAGTTTGCATATAAAAATGTATATACCACTTAAATAAGAGGAAAAGGCGGACCATGCCCATATTTTTACTTTTTTAGTTATTTATATACAATAATTAAAAATAATTTTTTACCAAAGTCCAATTTCGCACTTCGAAGGCCCGTATCTCGATTTCAGAGGGTAACTTCGAAAAACGGAGAAATTACTTACTCCGAAAAAATTGGTTTGGTCCAATACCCAGAAAAAAAGTTGATTTTGCCGTATATTGCTATTGTACACCCCGCAACGAGATGATACGGTCTAACGTAAGCTATCCATGTAAATCAAAATTTCTAGGTTTATACAAAAATTAGAAAAATTCAACAAAGTTGTACAACGAAAATTTTTTAGTTTGAAGTGTCCAGAAAATACCGTTGATTTTTGAATTTTTTTTTGCTGACGGTATCATGTATTTTCTTCCATACATAGTTCAAATTTTTTTGGAAGAAATTAATAACTTTCGCCAAAAATATTAATTAAAATCAACGCAAACTCTTAGCCTCTTGAAACTTCCACTTAATTGCGTTAGAATTTAATGGGCTATAAAATTGCGTACTTAAAGTTTGTTGCTGTTGTGAAATTTTTTTGAATGTTTCTACAAAGTTTTAATAGGGTATTTAGGTATCATATAATGAACTAGACTTTAATAAGTAATAAATAAGCACTAAACTAACAACAAAAGCAAATTAGTCAAAACTGGTCAAAATGAGTCTGCAGTCGAGTTACTCAAGTTTGATGTTGACCAATTACTGCCTTGCTTTGTTGATACACCCTGTATACTATGAAATTGTTTATAAGCCCTTTGAGAATGAAAATAACACCAAACATTGGAATTTTCCATAAATGGTATATTCAAGTTAAAAATGAAAATATTTCTCCATCGCTAATTCATTGTTTTAAACTTGTGAAGAAGGACGTAGATTCTTTATTAAGATGTAATTTTAAACTTTTTATCTCGCCTTCAAATTATAATAAGTTGCTTTACTCTTCGTTATGGGCATCAGATGTTAAAATAAGGCCTTTCCGTTTAAGTGGAAATAATAGTCTAAGCATTTACCTATCAAAATATTTCAGGTATGCGAACTAAAGCCAAAGAGGTATTTTTAGTCACATCACGTTGTGAATATGATGTGTATGTCATTGTTGAGAGCTGGCTCAATAATGACTTTTTTGACGCAGAAATTTTTGATCAAAATTTGTATCACACCTATCGTAAAGATCGAGATCCCATCAAAACTGGGTGTCTAAGAGACGGTGGGGTGTTAATCGCCGTAAGGAACTCCCTTCTTTCCTCTTTTGTTCAGCTTTCAAATAGTGACTCTCTATTTGATCAGCTTTGCTTTTGCATTTGCGGCTCATTTGGTAAATTGTATAATTGTGTTTCGTATATTAATTTTACTGCGCTCACGTAAATAATATTATAGACATTTATGAAAATAACGAAAATAGCCACTTTTGCGTTTTAGGCGACTTTAATCTAAATAAAATTGTTTGGTCAAATTTAGTAAATGACGATATCTTAACTCCAACTAATGTGAATTATGCACATGAAATTAACTTCTTAGTTAGTATTTTTAGTGTTTTCATTCAGATTAATTCATTTGTAAACAAACTAAATAATATTTTAGATCTTATTTTTATTGATTATAATTTAATCTCTCATTTGACTGAGTGTCCTTTTCCTATTTGTACATCGGATATGCATCATGTACCCTTATCTTTATCATTCGAATTTTTTGATCTTGTATCTAAGGATAATATTAATCAAAATGTCCGCTCTTATAATTTCAAGGATGCTAATTCTGACTCTTTTAACTCCCTAATATCTGAAATTGTTTGGCAGCCAATTTTGTATGATAAGAATGTCTCGGAATGTTTCGATGTTTTGCTGCTTATGTTATTTGACATATTTAGTAGCAATCTCTCTTTTCTCCCTGTTAAAATACACAAACTGCTCTGGTACACTTCTTCTTCTTCTTTATTGGCGCTGTAACCGCCTAAGCGATTTTGGCCGAGTCCAAAACAGCACGCCAGTCATTTCTCTTCTGTGCCAACTGACGCCAATTGGAAATGCCAAGTGAAGTCAAGTCCTTCTCCACCTGGCCTTTCCAACGCAGAGGAGGCCTTCCTCTGCCTCTATTACCAGCATCGCGACCCGCGTTGAATACTTTCAGAGCAGGAGCATTTCTGTCCATTCGAACGACATGACCTAGCCAGCGGAGCCGCTGTGTCTTAATTCGCTGCACTATGTCTACATCGTTGTAAAGCTCATACAGCTCATCGTTAAATCGTCTGCGGTACTCGCCATCGCCAACGCGCAAAGGCCCGAAAATCTTTCACAGAATCTTCCTCTCGAAAACTCCAAGAGCCGCTTCATCAGATGTTTTCATTGTCCATGCCTCCGCGCCATACACCAGCACAGGCAAGATGAGTGACTTATAGAGTGTGATTTTTGTGCGACGAGAGAGGACTTTACTTCTCAATTGCCTACTCAGTCCAAAGTAGCACTTGTTGGCAAGAGTGATTCTCCGTTGGATTTCAAGGCTGACACTATTATTGGCGTTAATGCTGGTTCCCAGATAAACGAAGTTGTCTACTTTTTCGTTTTGTCCTCGTTCACCACCAGACCCATTCGCTTTGCTTCTCTATCTAATCCCGAGAAGGCAGAACAGACGTAGCTCTTGTTTTTACCGATAATGTCGATGTCGTCGGCATACGCCAGCAGTTGCACGCTCTTGTAAACTATTGTACCTGAGCGGTTCAGATCTGCAGCTCTTATTATCTTCTCCAGCATCAGATTAAAGAAATCACACGAAAGGGAGTCACCTTGTCTGAAACCTCGCTTGGTATCAAACGGCTCGGAGAGGTCCTTCCCAATTCTGA
>JAPVRG010291114.1:635-12269 GCA_029783565.1 Rhagoletis cerasi
AATTACACATAATGTATATGAATAAATTTTAAATGAAAAGCAAAAATAATGGGGCTGCCATCTATTATGGTAAAAAAAAATTTGTATCATTGAAATCATCTGCTATAATGGAATATCATTGATAAAAGTACGGATTTCCTACGAGTGTCGTTGCATACATTTCGTAGTAATAGTCGTGGTTGCTACAAGTACGTTGGCTTTTGTTTTTGATCTGTAGTTTCGTTTTAAACTCCTCCTGTTAAAAAGTGAATGTTAGTTACGGCTTTTTGCTAGTCAAGTGACATGTACTACTGTTTTTACATCCAGAACGATTTTTCGTAAACAACAATCAACATAGCAAGCCTTTGTGATACCGTTCCCATATCATCGTTTAAATTTGGCAAGTCATACACGTGTTTTCATTTCCACTTTTTAAATCGTTCGGTTTTTTCGAAATAGTCTATTTCAATAAATTGGTGTGATTTCAAAGAAATATACTGATGAAATAATAAATGTCATCAAAAATATGACAGAAATAATAAATATCATAAAACTAATCGTAGGGTCAATTTTCGTAGAAGTTACGAAATTTTTATAATATAAATCGAATTCGTAGAGTTTTTATTCAGAGAATTGACAATTTTATCGTATTCGTAGTCATTAAGATGGATTCAACAACCACACCAATCCCATACATATTCTATGAATGCGAATCTTAGTTTGTAAATAAATTAAGATACATATATAAGTATATACAAACGCTATCACCAAAAAATTCTTACGCGTTGATATTTGCGGGTACAATTATCTACATACATATATTCTTGCACCATGCATAAGTACATACGTGCATACATCATATTTTCAAACATGCATATATCTTCCCAGTTCGTGTCGTTATTTGTGTGCATCAAATGCATTTAAATATGTCCTGCAGGCGAAAAATCTGTGTGTTTTTGCATTTTAACTCCTTAATCGTCGCCGCCTTTTGCATTAGCCATGAACCCACAAAAGCTATCAAATCATGTAGTAATTTACTTCTATTTGGTAGTTTCTCATGCATTTGCACTAGCCTGTGCACTTCCATACTACATATGTACATACAAGCACATGTGCTTGTACTCCCGCAGGCGATCTGCAAATATGGTAAAATTGAGATTTTGTTTGTTCTAGTTGTTGATATTCTTTTACCTTTTTCTGCTAGAAAGTGTGTGAAAGCAATTTATTTAAATATGCCCAGCTGGAAACAAAAATCCCCTATTTCTGGATACACTCTTTTGACTAAGCGGTGTGCGAAAAGTGGACTTGCTGTAAATCATAGTAAGATTGAACTCGTTATACTCACGAGGAAGCATGAGTTACTCTAGGTGACTTTTCCCAAAATTTAAGGAAACACGGTTACGCTAACTGTTATACTTGTGCACATTTTTACATATTTATTTAAAAAAAATGTTTGTTACACACAAAATGAAGATGTTTGGAGTTTTTGGTACATGCACGGTTTTACTTCTTCGGTAAAAATATTGCATTTTCAGCTAAAATTAAATGTTTATCTTTGACTTGATGTAATAAATAAAATGAAAAATAATGAACACTGTGATTCCTGTTTAAATTTATTTGCCACTGAAATCAAAGTTTGCATGGAGCCATTGATGTAAATTGGCAAATACATATCTTTTTTATGTGTGCTTATATTTTTTTTTGTGCTTTTTTTTTGGTCTTTACATATTTTTTGTTATATTTTATGTTAATATAAAATATTTTTGCCTTTTTTATTTTTTTCTTCGTCTTTAATCAAAATATATATAAATTTTTTTGTTACCCCCTCACCCTTATTTCAACCCCTAATTTAGGGTTAAATCTTATCCTTATAAATTTTTTCGTGATCTACATTCAATTTACTACAATTAAAAAAAGTGTTTCGATATCATTATTTGCCTTTGAGATACAGCAAAAAGAAAAAAGTTCATCGATTTTTCGAACATGCTCAACTTCTCTCCTTACTTCAACCCTTACAATACGGAACATTGACATTCGAATTATTTTTCCTTTAGTCGTCTTATTCGAACTTTATTTAAAGAAAATATTGTTGCGATATCTTTATTTCTTCTCGTTGTATTAGATTTAAAACAAAAAATGTGATGTAGCCCATAGTGTACCGTAGGTGCTTTACAACCTTTCTCAGCATTTGTACGATAAATCTACCAAATTGATTTACGGCATTTGTGCCATATATCGTAGACTTTTTTTGATAAGTTGCTTTTTTTAGGCAAACATTTTTATAAAAAAGTGTATTGAGGCTAAGAATGAATATTGAATTTTATGATTTTGAGCATACTTGGCTGCTAATACGACGTTGTAAGAGAGTAAATAGCAAAGTTTGCACCCAACTCCAGTAAAAAATAATTTTTAATAAAAGGGTCTTATATAAATTCAAATATATAAAAAACTGCTTTGTTTTCGTTGTTTAGTCTTTATTTTTAACAGACAAATGATCTCCCGAAAATCAAATCCAACTTTTCGCATGTGACAACGTTCCAAAAAAAATTAAAAAATCGCTAAAAGTCACAAAAAATGTGTACGATATATCGTACAAATGCTAGCAAAGGGTTAATTCAAAAAAAATAAAAATAAGCAGTGCGATGTAGAACAACAGTATGGATATCAAATAAAAAATGAAATTTGTAGAATTGAAAAACATTACATTTTTGGTGCAAGAAGACGAACAGGTATTGAAAATGTCTTTTTAAATAATTTTTTTATCCTAAATTAATAAAGTGAAAAGGACAATTTCAATACCTGTTTATCTTTGCGCACCAAAAACAATTTTTTTCAATTTAACGGAGTTTGTTTTTTATTTGATACTAATATTGCTAATCTACTTAACACTGAATTTTCGTATAATTTTTAGAATTAATCATATCCTTGAAATTTCAAAGTCCCTTTTAAACAAAATCTTACGTCTTCAAAGTCCTTTTTAAAAAAATCCTGGAGCAGTTTTACTATATTTTCCCCTATTTACTTTTTGTTTGTAAAATTGACTGTCGCGCTCTGTTATATGGTGACTATATATCTGCAGACTACCGGCCAGGAAATGGTAATTTTAAAAAGAAAGGTCTGGAAGTTCTCGTAAATATGTTGTTTTGTACTCTTAATAGCCAACACTGCTTAGAATTAATTTTTAGCAAGCAACTGAAAGCTTCCGACACGAATGTAGTGGAAATATTTTATTAATTGAAAGTTTTCATACTGTACTCAACTAAAGTTTCTTAATTTTTTTTTAACAATTTTTCAATGTTCAAGCTCTCAAAAAACATTTTTTATTCTTACTATTGCTGGAAATAATAGCAAAAAATCAAAAAAGTTATGAAAAGTGTAGTGCAAAATTAAAAATTTTTTTGAGATTTGCATACCGCTTTTAAAAATTTAGACAGAAAAATTTATTTTTTTCATTTAGGGCTGGATACCAAGCTAAATTAAAAACTTATTAAGATAAATAAACGTATCTGGGTCCACAGCATTAAATACGTGAGATTGAAAGGGCTATAGAGAGAAAAAGTGTTAGTCTGCGTCTTTTCAAGGATAATAGTGTAAAGAGGTCTAGATCCTAAAACTTTTGTTTTGATTGTCACTAATCTTCGTTATCTCGATATGTCATAGTCTTTAGATCATAGGCGCTGCAGTAAACAGTAAGCGCCCACAAGGACGTGTATATATTCTCTTGCTTTGGTCCCTTATCTGAAATTTGAGACCTTAGAGTGGCTTTATTGTATTATCTTCCATCCGATTATGGCGCACATTTTTATATTTTGGTAGACAAGGCACGGCAGAGAGCATATTGATACTCTCCAGCACATTTCAGTGAAAAACTCTTTAGCGCATCTAGCACTTTGGGCCATTCTACTGTGCCATTAAGGACATACATATGTAGCTTCCTACCTAAGGCAAATAGTTCCACGACCGACACCGAGGATAGTCGTCCCATCTGCGTCTGATAAAATGGTAGCATATTTTCCCTTATAGCTTCCCTACTCTCTGGAAGACGTTCCTTCAGCCGACCAAACCAAATCCTCTTAATCGCGAAATAAGCGTTTATGGACTCATTGACACCCTGAGTACGCCAGCGAATCCCATCTAGCAAGAGGTATTCGTAGTTGGAGGACAAAAGCTCTAACTTTCGTTCTCTAATTAATTCATCCAATATACCTAGCGACCGTCTAATCGACCTAAACCACAACGATGAGTTCCCCAAAAATAGATCCGCCACGCCACGGAGGAGTTGTGTACTGGAAACGCTCGCTCAACTCCTTGCCTCTCTCTAAAAACGCCTGAACCGTCAAACCCGACTTCTCTCCATCGAAGCGCGCGTTCCACTTTGACCAGTTTGTATTGATTGCACCGTTCCATCAGTCTCTCCACAGTATTTTAGAAATTTTGATAGCCAAACGAAACACCGTACCTGAAAATATCTCGAAAATATATTCACTCAGTGCTCCACTTTGTCATCATACAAGACTGAAACTAATCGCTGAGTGACAGCCACCTACAAATGTGTGTGAGTATGCACAAAAAGTTTGATAAATACTCGTAGTAGAAAAAATTAAATAACACATAAAGTATATGTAAATACATATATCATTTGTCTGCTTGTATATATATCTTCTACCGCTACTCTTGAGTGCTAAACCCTTGCACATATCAACCCACCATTCAACTGACATTGTAATCTTAATTTGCTCATAAAACCTATGTTTGAACGTATGAACGCCTGCAAAAAGTACAACAGCAACATTAAGTAGTGTCACAATAAAAGCATGCAATAATATGGCAACTCTAACAACATGTGGTGCAATAAACTAGCCTAATAGCGCACATAAAATAATTCCCACGTTCAAATTTGCATTTTTCGCGCCATTAAATGCGTCATTTAGACAGACTGGAAAAAAGTATAACAGCTTTTGTGAAAAACAAAAAAAGTAAGCAACAAGGCAATCTCAAATGAGGATAAATACAAAAACAGCTACAAAAGAGCAGTAAGCGCATTTCGCTTGGGCTGGTATGGTGTGCCATGCCAACTTTAATGTTGCATACATATGAGCTGATAACAAAGAGCAGCAGCGACAACAGTTTGAGAAAACAAAGAACTGTAATATTGCTAAGTGTATGCGTAGCTCATAAAATTGCATGCCAGGCGCAATCGAATAACGCCTAGCGATGCAGCCCGCACACACATACATATGTACGTACATCATACATTGTTCATATTTTGCTTTTCACCTCTCATTAATGGAATTGCCTTAAACGCTATTTCCCCTGCTCCTTACTCCTTACTGGTATTGCTTTTATTACCAGTATTGGTTTGCTTTTATTGTTGCTGTCATCAATACAATTGGCATTAGAGTGTCATAAGTGTAACATAATGAAATCTGTGAGGTGTGTGCCGTTTGTCTGTCTAGCTTTTGTATGCAGCAAACATTAAGTGCTAGTTGCCATGCGGCAGACAAAATTGTTACAATTTTACATGCAGCCAGCGGCAGCGAAAAACGTGACGCATACGAATATAATAACAATGGCAACACGAATTCGCCTTGAGGCCAGAAGTCTGGTCTAGTAGTAAAAATGAAGAAACAAAGTTTCCTGTATCAGGCACACTCGTAAGAGTAATTTTGTATGCATACATATACATATGTTTGTATTGAATGCATTTACATGGGTATGTCATAAATAAGTGCTATAAAATGGAACAATCAGTGCAGTTAACTCTACGCCTCTACTTTCTTATATGCGGTAACTCACCTTTTTTTGCGAGGCAGCCCATTAGCCAACAGGCAATCGTACCATTTGATATGATTTCTTTTATTCTTCTTGGCAGTGGTTATATAATTAGTTCAGTAATAATTTTTCAATATTTCTCTCTAAATTGCGTATGTGAGCTTTGTAATATCAACTAAGTTGTCGAAGTTGGTCCACGCGGTATCGAAAAGTAATTAAATTACCATGAATGAATAAATAATTTCATGATTTTTTAAAGAAAAGTTAACCAGATATAGATTTTACCATTTCCAGGACCAGAAGCCTACACTTAAAAAACTATGATTTCGATTATTTAAGATGCAAAAAAAAAAACAAAAAGCAAATTCCGTTGTAAAAAATTGATCTTTTCCTAAAAAATTTTCCTTCATATTGTCGGGATATGTCGACGATATTTGCCAGTTTTCAAACAAAAGAAAAAACAGGGTTTAGTTTTCACGTAATAAAATGTATATTTGGGTCAATATTTAATAGTGTAAAATGTGTATGGGGTATTCAATGTGTGAGTACATATATGGTGTGATTTATGTACATATATTGACCTGTAAAATAAACACATACAGGATGTCCCATTAGTCGACGTCAAGCCGGAAACGGGTGACAGGACAAGACAAAGTGGCGTCACTCTCTGTCTCGCTCACACTTCGTAAAATTACTCTCACTCAAACTAGAATTACCGTAAAAGTTACGGCTGCAAGGGAAATCTTGGGTAAACTACAATCGTTTTAAGTAAGTAAAAAAAAATTTCAAAATTGAGTTTCTTTACAAAAATTAAAATTGTCCATAATTTAAGAAACAATATAGCAAGTTTTATACCATTTTGGAATCCTTATTAAATGCGCCAACTTTCAAAGATACTTTCCAAACTAGTGTAGTCAATTTTTTCAGCACAGTCAGTTAAAATTGGGCGAAGCATTAAATTTCAAATTTTTTTGGACAAAAGTGTCAAATTTTCCAAAAAAAGCTCTTTACCAAATTAAGTATTTTTTTTTTATCTTATAAGATATACTTTAGTCTTTAAATAATTATTTCTTCCCAAAATCCCCAAAAAAAATATTTTTTTCTGAAAAAGATAAATCTTGAAGAAAAACAGTATTTGTCAGAAAAATATTACTATCAAAATTAACTTTAATTATATTTAAATTATCATTTGCCAAACAAATATATTTGTTTAATACTTTTCTTATGTATGGTAAGTTATGAATCCGGTAAAACGAGTTTTCCTAGAAAAATATTTTCCCCAAAAATTAATTTTTTTTTAAATCCTTAAAACAATTTTTATTTTCCAAAAAGTTTTAAAATGTTACTATGTAGATATTTCAACTAAGTAAAATTAAAATTTTTATCTATTTCTTCTCGAATTAAATTGATCATTTCCCAAATAAAATATATTTTTGAAAAGAATTTCGTTTCCAAGAAAAAGTCCTGAAAAAACGTTTTCCTATAAAATGGTTTTTTTTAATTTTTAATAAATTTGTTTTTGTTATTTATGACCTTATAACAATTATATTCAACAATTTAATGAACTTGAGGCCGTTTTTTATGAAAATTCCTGCCAAAATGTAAATTGTTGTTTTTTCCACAAAAATGTTCATAAAAAACGGACTCAAGCTCATTAAATTGTTGAATTTAATTGTTATAAGGCCATAAATAACTTGATTGTAGTTGGCTTAGCAAATGAAAAAGTGTTACATGGCGAACTTAGCGCAGTGGGTAGCCCACTGGCTTTGTCAACTGGGGTCGTCGGTTCGAGCCCCAGTGAAGGAGTCTGATGAGGACATGTTGTGATCTCCGAAATAGCAGCTATAATTCCTACCAAAATGTAAATTGTTATTTTTTCCACAAAAATTTTCATAAAAAACAGCCTCAAGCTTTTTAATAAATTTTCTAGTTTTGGTTAGAAAAATTTTTCTCCATAAAATCACTTTTTCTTATATATGGTAAGTTTGTTATAATTTTGGTAAAAATTTTTTTCCTAAAGAAGTATTGTTCCCAAAAGAAGATAATAAAACTAAGTAAAATAAACATTATTATTTTTTCTCAATATAAAAATAGTTATCTTTTTCTTTTTGTTACAGCCATTATGAACTTTTAAGATGACATAGTGGAAACCGTAGATCTGGTCGAGTACAACACAAAACCATTTTTCAGATTTTCCATATGCTCCTTAGTTATACTTACTTAGTGGACTCTCAACCGGTGTTCAGTTTCTTATCTAGGAAAAAAGAAACCTAGACCTTTCGAAAGGTATATATGTCAATTTATAAAACTTAGGAGATCTGTGTGCATTTGCACAGCCGATGTGTAGAATACAGCCTACATGACTACACTTCCTACCTCGGAGAGAGGCTGATTGAGTCCACCGTGACTCAGAAAGGATAGGTGAACTTGGTAAACGTACCATTGGTGATATACGCCGATAGTTTTCATTAACAGTCCTATTTGTTCTCCAAAAGTTCGTTAGCAGGACGTTCTCTTTGTTCCATCGAAATCGTGTTTAGAGGCGAAAAAGTGGTGATGCCTGGCAACATAGTAGATTTTCCGACTCTCGTTGCAGCCGCCATGGCCGAGTGATTGGAGTTAGGATACTGATTTGATTCCTGGTCCGGATTCTGGATAATCCTCAAAGGTCGGCTGCAGCCGAAAGAGAAATGGCACTTCGACGTGTCGCCGAAACAGACGAGAAGGAACTTAGAAAATGACAAGGTATAAGATTTCTCATCGATACCTGACGAAGCTGCCAGAGCACTAACGCCGAGAGATAAGGCTCTGCATAAAAAGCAAACCTTCATTATATGGCATGGTACTGGTAGCAAGAAAGCAGCTAGCGAGAGCAGTGCGGCGACAAAAACAGTTGCTCACTCGTCTTCTTGTTGAGAAAACAAGTCTGCGCAGTCACTGGCACCTAAAAAACCCATGACTGTACGGTCAGATGGTGGTAAACCCTAGACATCGGCAGCTGCTTTATCTCCGGTGGTAAGGGGCCTGCTATACGCAAGCAGGTGGCAATCATAGACCAAAATCACCAAAAATGGTTATCTTGGAGAGATCCCTCGTACCAATTACAGAAACATTCAAATTATTTATGGAGCCAAGAGGATCGTCGTCAAGAGGACGTCAAGGTTGTCGGATATGGTAACAAAGAGTCGCAAAGCTCCCTGAAGAAACTGCGACGCAACCGAGATGAACTTTGGGCTAACGCACGTCTGGATGTTGTTCCAATCTCAGAGGTGCCATCCCGTACGAGTTTTGATCCCATTTCCTTGTAGAAGACGAGACCCTAATAGCTTTAAGTGAATATCAAACCGCGGATGTCATCTCTAGCGGTTGGACTTATGGATCAAAATTGGTTCACAATCCCTGCATATCCTGCGTCGCAGGGCCGGTCTCATAAGGCATGACATTGGTCGTGCCGGTTGATCATTTTCGACACCGAAAGCGGTAAATCTGAAAAACCTAAAGTTGGTAGATATTAATATGCATCACTGTAAGGCAGCATTACAAAAACTGCTGCTCTCCATGGGTGAGAAAATTATAGACACAAGAACTCTGGCTAGTATCTGAGATGGTCACGGATATATCTACTAACCATCTACTAGCCACTGACTGAAGGTAAGATTGCAAGCTGAATGTTGTAAAAGAAAAACACTAATATTCTTTTTATTCCCCAATTTAATGATGCGGACATGGCAGTGACAATGTGGGAGCAAAGATGAACACCCAGTCTCATCTTCACATCTTCGTACATGCTATTTGATGAACCCTATTTCACGTCAATATTCTTCCACAAACTCACTTCATGGTATCTGGATGTAACGCAAATGCCCATCACACGACTGGGAACAGCTCTACATATATACCATGTCTGCCAGTTGACTAACATTTTTAAGTAATCTACCTTGTTAACCAGTCTTAACACTGTTCGTAGCTGGATGATGTAGGGTATAAGTATGCACAATATAATCGAATATTTTAACTTCAATAGCGACACATATCACGACTCAGATTAATAGCGAAACTCGGTGGAAGAAGAGGAGGAAGTTTAATTGCCGTCAAGCGAACTAGAGTAATATACTGATTAGACGCCTGCATTTGAAAATCCGTTGGCCTAATAGGATTGGATGTGATGTCACTTTGAATGAATGGGCTTCAAAAAAAAATCCCATAAATGATTTTGAACGATACTCAATAAAATACATATATTTACGAGGTGCTTATAGTACCCATGCAATTTTGCTCTATAATAGCTGATTATGCATACTAATAAATATAAATGCCTGTACGTATGTATATATAGAGGTGTGTGCGCTTGTTTGTAGCCACTCTTGCACCCATATGTAAGTACTTATTCATGAGCTCACTTCACATTCAGATTACTCATTTCGACTACAGTAAATGTCGCACCACCTACGCTTAAGCCGCTCCATACAGCAGCCACACCACATTTGTTGCACATGTTGCACCTACGCGCAGCTATGCAACACATATTCGTCTGTACAAAACATTATGCACATCCACACACAATAACTCACAAGAGGTCTTACTCTTATTTTCCGCCTAGCACAAAGTCAACATTTAATCCAATTCGCACAGAATGAAGTCATTTCCAGTCATTAAATGATATGGCAATAAAGCAAAAGATTTGAACACACCTACCAAAATGAAATCGACATTTAATTATGAAACTAAAGCGTCGAAATAATTAAGTGAAATCAAATTGTGAGCAACAGTAATGTAGGAGCAGTTGAGCCAAATGGGTTTCAGACCAGAGGTGTGTTGATGGCACACATTTGGTGTTGAATGACGCATAGGTGAGGTGGATTATGTAAAGAAATCGATTTAAAAAGGAAAATTAAAATAGGTTTGCATGGTACATATATTTATACATAATATTAAATGGTTGGAGTTAGATGAATTAAATAGAAGAAAATGAAGGGGAATGGAATGGTTAGGGATGGAACTAAACCTATTCTAAACTCACCAAGGTTGGAAGCCACAGAAGCGCTGCCATCAACGCCCATTAAAGCCCTGGAAATACTTCTTAATTTTCTCCCCGTGGACCTTTTCGGGAAGCTTTAGGCTAGCTGCAATGTCATAATGCAATGTTACTATGTCATATTTTGACAACAAAATTTTGCGACATATTTTGACACAACTTCATCTTCTTCATTACTGGTTATATTATGGGCCAAAAACAGAGACATAGCCGATTTAGCAGCGCAAGTACACGATTTAAGACCTATTCTGATCTAATAAATCGATGTACCGCTTTTTAGTCCCACTTGACAATGTGATTCGGTCACACCAACATTATAATCAATTACCTCGATATTTTTGGGTCCCCAGAGTGCACAACACCGCCTCTTGATCTTGAGCACAAGTTCTTCACACGGATTCCTCCAAGGAATAATTGCAAAGATAATTCGGTCGTGGACTTCAAGATAACTCTATAGGCGTCTACACGGTTGGCTCTTAAATAAATTGAAGACTCGGAGGCGGGAAACCACTGCAGTGTCTTCCAAGCAGAGCACGCGCTAAAAAGACTCTGCGCTTGGCTTATCGACACTTCTCCCGATCTGCCTTCAATGGGCATCTATTCTGTTGTCCAAGCAGGCATAAGGTCTCTTAAATGCAACCTCGTAAAAAGTGGTAATAGAATGCAGAAGTTCTTAACAAGTAAGCTGCTAATATCTCTATGTACATTGTGTGGGTGGCAGGTCATAGAAACATACAAGGTAATTGCATGACAGACGAACTTGCGAAGAAAGGAACCTTCCCAACGTCAACTCCTCTCAAGATGCGGACAAAAAATGACTGAAATCCCACTTCTTCAAGAAGGCAAAT
>JAPVRG010291118.1:9722-19819 GCA_029783565.1 Rhagoletis cerasi
TGCGAAATAATAGCTCATAGTTCATCGTACCATACATTAACAAAAGCCAACAAAAATACATATCAATTGTTTACGTTTTAATTTTCAAATAAGCGTACCTCAGATATTAATTCCATTTTGTTTTGTACACTGGAACTGCGACTAAAATGTCAAACATAAAACAAAATATTTCAAATCGTATAAAAAAATGATTTATTGAAATTTTTTGGAAGATAGTTTATAGTATAGGATCCCGCTATAGAACGACCTTCACCGAGCTGGTTAATGGATAAAACGTATTTCTTACTCAATTAAATATGCCAATAAATGTATTGGAAATAGGTTGTCTAAAAAATTTCAGTCCAGTATATAATTAATAAAAAATTAAAAAATTGTTTTTTTTTTTTAATTGCACCGATTTGGTTAATGGACAAATTCTATACCAAATGAAAATATAAAGCTTATAGAATATGGAATCGTTGGGTTGACTATTTTTTTCCGGTCACATCTCTTGGGTAGGCAGGTATAAACAGGTATACCAAAAGTAGTAACCTGCACCGGTCTGGTTAATGAATTTAAGTTAATCTAAAATAAAGATTATTTTATTACGAACACGGTGTAATAGGGTTGTCTGCGGAAAATCGGTCCTGAATTACGGTTGTCGATTTTTAAAAAGTGAAAAATTGCTAAAATTTTTTTTTATTTAATTTTTTTAAGTGAAAAATTGCTGCGAGTGAATACGTGCGACCGAGGGGGGATCCCAGTAAACCATCCCAAGCGATAAAAGAGGACACAGCATGCAGCTGTCTATTGTTTTTTATTTTATTTTGCAAATTTCATTTTATTATCAATAGACAAAAAAAATTTTCATTTTATTGTAATGAAATATAAACACAAAAAATTTTTGAGACAACCTATTTCCAATACATTTATTGGCATATTTAATTGAGTAAGAAATACGTTTTATCCATTAACCAGCTCGGTGAAGGTCGTTCTATAGCGGGATCCTATACTAGAAGATGTTAGTAGAGTTATGCCCGGAATTCATGACTGTAAGTCTATTCGTGATGATGGTGGGCGAGTGAAAGTGCAAAAAAGATGGTTGTTATTAAATCTATGTGATTTGTACAAAAACTTTGAAGCACAATTTCCTGAAACGAAAATTTGTCTTTCTAAATTTCGTAAGCTTCGCCCCAAAGAGTGTATTTTGCCAAACCATAATGGCTCGCACAATGTCTGTATCTGCAAAATTCATGAGAATATGAATTTAAAAGTACAATCAATTAAGAAAACTTTGAAGAAAAAAGGAGTTGATTTCATGCAAGGTCGCCGTGATTTAAAAAAAATTCAGTTTGCGGAAACCCGACAGCAAAATGTTATTTCTCTGATTGTGAAAACTGTCCTGGAACAGATGCTGTTATTGAAAATTTGAGTGGTTGTTTTAAGGAGCATAGTGTGAAAAACATAACTTTCAGCTACTGGACCACTACCGACATGTCTGCATTTTATGATGTATTTTTAATAAAATCTTTTGAATTTCATGCAAAAAAATTAAAAAAAATATTATTTTATAATATTTTGCATTTAATAATATTTTTTACAGTTGCGATATTATCGAATTATCACACGCCACAGAAGAGTTTCTGAAAACGTTTACAACTGAATTGCCTATTTTATTGAAGCATGATTTTTTGCTAAATCACAATCTGCATATTTCAACAAAATGAAAGACACAGTTGGTGAGAACGAATTTGTAGTATGTTTGGATTTCGCTGAGAATTATACGTTTCACGTTCAAAACGCAATTCAATCTCACCACTGGGCGAACAAACAAGCAACTCTTCATCCTTACGTTACGTATTACCGCAAAAATGGAATACAAACGCATTTGAGTTTTGTTGTCTTATCTGAGAAGTTGGTGCACGATTCTGAGTCAGTACATTTGTTTAATTCTAAACTCGTCAAACACTTATAATCAAAATTTGGCGCGGAAAATATAAAAAAAAATTATTTATTTCTCGAATGGCTGTGGATCGAAGTATAAAAATAAATTCAACTTTATTAATATTCTATATCATAAAAAAGATTTCGGTATTGAAGTTGGGTGGAATTTTTTCGCAACTGCTCATGGCAAGGGAGCATGCGACGGGATTGGAGGGACTGCTAAGAGATTCGTAAAAGAGGTAAGCATGCAGCGTGTAGATGGCGATCACATTACGTCTCCGCTACAACTTTTTGAGTGGGCCAAACAATCTTTCAAAAAAATAAGTTTTGAATTCTGTACAGAAAAAGAACACGACTTGCATGCGAGAAAACTTCGTTATCGTTTCAAGAAAGCGGCGACACTCAAAAACACGCGCCAATACCACTTTTATCAACCTTTAGATGATAAAAAAATTGTCAGCAAAATTTTCTCGGCAGATGATGTAAGCACACTTCATAAAGTTCTCTAATATGTGACTAAATTTGTGGACCGATATTTTAACTCTGAAAATAAACACGAATACACAATTAATTTTAAACGCTACTTTTTTTTATCTACTCGTATGTATATGTATGAATGTAATTATTGTTTGATATATTCAATAAAACAATTATACGCCAATTAACTTTTTTATCTTTTGTTGGTAAGAACAAGCTTATCGTTCGATAAAACTTCGAATGTTTTCAAACTCAAATAAGATCCCAAAGATTTTTTTTTTATGATTTGGATACAATTTGCATAAGAAGCATAAACAAGTAAAAACATTGTTTTAAAACAATTGAGAACATTTACAAAAACCATTTGTTTAAATGTTAAAAAAAAAAATTAATAATATTTGCCGGCATTGAACATTTTATTTCCTCAAAGCTCATTAATTTTTCAGCAAACCCTGAAAGTTTCATGTAATTTGATTGAATAGTTTTTTTGTAATTAATTTAAAAATAAAAATTAACTATATTTTTTAGTTGCAAATAAAATAAAAATAAAAAATGTTTTCCAAAAACGATCCCATAACCCCTTTAGAGGATGTTTAAGACTACCTATTCCAATTAAAAAAAAAAAATTTCGTCATTGTAAAAAATCGAGTGACCAGGTAGTACCATTTATTAATACTTTCCACCTCATATCTCACCTGCGGCACATAACAACTTCCATGACTATTCCTAACACTCAGCGATGGCCCCCTTCGCATGAATGATTTGTGTAGTACAAAAAGCAATAGAGTTAAATCGTTCATAATCGATCGTGCGCCCATGCTAACACACATGCTTTTCTCATCTGAGCGTTATGATAGAAACGTTATGTAGTCAGAATGTATGCACCAGCCTGCTTCATTGTGGAAAAAAGCAATGCAAATTTTATGTGTTCATGACTGCTCCATTCCAAACTAACAAAGGCATATATTCTTGCATGAATAACATTCACAGCAGAAGGTATAATTTCAAAGAAATTTTGTGACAGTGGAGTAAAAAAGCTTTATGTTATTGGAGTCTCGCCTGATTGCAAGGAAACATGTACTAACTTAAAAATGTTATGTAATGGAATTAATATGACGAAATGGTAATTTCGCCATCGATTTGAACGTTGCAAAATTGTTATGTAGAACTGGAGCTCACAGCAGTATGTATCCTAGCATATGGTGTTTTGCGCATAAAAATAAACTAATCGTGATGTTCTAAAAACGATTGAGAATATTACAGAATATTATAAATGGAAAGAAGCAGGTGGAAGTAATGATGCGGCCAACGATTTTAAGAACTGTATAAATTTGTCATTAATAAAGGGCTGCGGTACAGAATCAAATACTTTGATAATAGATATTATATTTCCTGAGCTCCATCTAATTCCTGGAGTAGTAAATATTACTTTTAATGATATCTATGGGTCATTTCATCTCAAATCGTCCAGGCAGTTACGGTTAGATCTTTTTTTTCCAATAAATTTTTTTTTTATAGTTTCTACATCGAAATCCATGAGACACGTCTTTTTTTTTTCTTGATTTTGAGTTCTTTCGTCGTGGGGAATTTTTGAAAATTTGTCTGAAAACTCGATTTTGCTCTATTGGTGCATGTTAATTTTTTTTGAAAATTCGATAACTTTGCGAAAAAGCGACCAATCTTCGAAATTTTTTTTCTATTTGTAGGTAAAAGGTTCCTCTAAAAGTAAGAAGTGCGAAACATGATATATTTTCAAAAATTGTTTATATCGTCATTATAAAAAAAAAATTAAAAAATTTTTGACCTAAAAAATTTCGCATTGCATCATTTTTTCCTTCATAAAAAACAAATAAATAAAAAACCATAATTCATAAAAAAACCAAATTGCATTCATTGAAAATGTCTAGTTATAATATGATATAATGCTAGTTATATTGTTATAATGCTAGTTGAAAACATAAATTGAGATTGGAAAAGTCTAAGCAATGCCAACAGTTTTGGTTTGAATTTTTTTTATTTTTCGTATATTTGAAAGACGATTACTAATAAAATATCTAAAAATTGACTACACTTAAGATTTTGTTCTTCGAAAATAAAGCTTCACATGTTCATCATAACAATTGCGCTACTTTTGGCGATATGGTAGCATTTCTCATAAATAAAGCCTAAAATAACTGAATAATTAGCACTTTGACTTCAAAAAATCATAATTCCTAAACAACGAATTTTGGCTAGTAGAAGCTGCTACATAATTTCGTTTATGTATATGACTATAAAAAAAAAATATGAAGGAAAAAAAATGATGCAATTCGAAATTTTTTAGGTCAAATATTTTTTTAATTTTTTTTATAATGACGATATAAAATTTTTCTTTTTAAATATATCATGTTTCGCACTTTTTACTTTTAGAGGAACCTTTTACCTACAAACAGAAAAAAATATTTCGAAGATCGATCATTTTTTCGTAAAGTTATCGAATTTTCAAAAAAAATTTAACATGCACCAATAGAGCAAAATCGAGTTTTCAGACAAATTTTCGAAAATTCCCCACGACGAAAGAACTCAAAATCGAGCAAAAAGAAAAAATACGTGTCTCATGGATTTCGATGTAGAAACTATAAAAAAAACTATTGGAAAAAAAGACCTAACCCTAACTGCCTGGACGATTTGAGATGAACTGACCCCTATGTTAAAAAAATTTGAAAACATTGGATTAATGTGGAGTTGTAAGAAATTATTATATATATTAAGAAGGCTGTGTCTTTTGGAGTGCTTAAAATGTGTTGAAGCTTTTGAAGCTTGTTTCACTAATGATTTGAAAAATAATTACATCGAAATAATTTCCAACTTCACGCTGTCTTTTTCCATATCGAATAATCAAAGCAAGGAGTAAAGTGAGTAAGGTTCGGCTACTATACAAAGGCAAGCCATGGAAACAGTCCATTATGTTTTAAAAAAACATGGGACATAAAATACAGTATTAAACCAAATCACGCAATTTATGGTTGAAACACAATACCGGCGAGCAGCGAACTCACCACAGCGAAATTCGCGCTGTCAAAATGGAAACAGCCGCAAGCATATGAAATTGAACACAGCCAAAACGAAACGCGAAGTTCGCTTGGCATCGATTCGCGTACTATGGCGGCAGTACATGCCAGAGGTGACCGTATTTTTTTTCGCTTTCAAAGTTATAGAAGAAACCAATGTATAACACAAATTTTGCTTGCTAAGAAATACAGTTATCGATTCTTTAAATCTGGCTTAGAATAAAACAAGTTATAAGAATTTCTCCTTGTTTTATATTTATATTTGTTATTATTTCCCTATTTCTAAAAATGGGTTCGTTTTTTAAAATATGGTCACCCAAATTTTGATAAAGTAGGGGAATTAGCCAGTCATTTCTTTTCTGTGCCAACTGACGCCAATTGAGAATGCCGTTGAAGCCAAGTCCTTATTCGCCTGGTCTTTCCAGCGAAGAGGAGGCCTTCCTCTTCCTCCGTTACCAGCATCGTGACCCGCGTTGAATACTTTTAGAGCTGGAGCGTTTCTGTCCATTCGTACGACATGACCAACCTAGCACAGCTGCTGTATTTTAATTCGCTGTACTATGTCTATATCGTTATAAAGCTCATACAACTCATCATTCCATCGTCTGCGGTCACCACCATCAACGCGCAAAGGCCCGTTAACCTTCCGCAGAATCCTTCTCTCGAAAACTCCAAGAGCCGCCACATAAGATGTCTTCATTGTCCATGCTTCTGCACCCTACACCAGCACGGGCATTATGAGTGACGTATAGAGTGAGTTTTTTGTAAGAGAGATGACTTTACTTCTCTATTGCCAACTCAGTCCAAAGTAGCACTTGTTGGCAAGAATGATTCTCCATTGGATTTCAAGGCTGATATTGTTATCGGTGTTAGTGCTGGTTCCTAAATAAACGAAGTCATCTACTTTTTCGAACTTGTAACCGTCAAAAGTAACGTGGGTGCCGAGACGTTTATGCTCTGACTGTTTGTCTGATGACAGGAGATACTTCATTTTGTTCTCATTCACCACCAGACCCACACGCTTAGTAATGAGAAGGCTCTAATTATAAGAAGGCAGAAAAGGCGTAGAGCTTGTTTTTACCAATTATGTCAATGTCGCCGGCAAAGGCAGAAATTATTTGATCTTGTATAGAAATGTGCCTGAGCGGTTCAGTTTTGTGGCCCTAATTATCTTCTCCAACAACAGGTTAAAGAAATCACATGAAAGGGAGTCACCTTGTCTGAAACCTCGTCTGGTGGTATTGCGCAACGTCATTTTACAAAGCCGAATTAGTTTAGCGGTGGCCGCTGTGGTGTAGTGGTAAGCAGTGCGCGCTTCCACTGCGCAGGCCTGGGTTCAAGCCCTGGTCAAAACAACATCGCAAAAAAATTTAGAAAAAAAGGTTTTTTCTTAACAGCGGTCGCCCCTCGGCAGGCAATGGCAAACCTCCGAGGGTACTTCTGCCATGAAAAACTTCTCATAAAAATTCAATCGCCGTTCGGAGTCGGCGTAAAACTGTAGGTCCCTCCACTTTGTGTGACAACATCAAGGCGCACGCCACAAATCGGAGGAGAAGCTCGGCCAAGATTCCTTCCTTGCCCATCCTGGCATTGAAATCGCACGAAGAACGATTTTGATATCGTGACGGGAGCAGCGCTCGCTTTGATGCGGTTTGTGGCTAGACGCTCGTTCACCGGGGTGAACAACAGTACTCGGCTACAGAGCCTCCCACCACAAATCCAACACAGAATTTTCTCTCTTTTACGTGGCAGCTGGAGTAGACGTTGGGAGGCCCCAAGATTTCCTTGCCTTTCCCCGTCTATGGCATTAAATGGATGGTAGTGATGTCAACCTTTTTCTTTTCGAGGACATCAACCAGCCGGGCAGAGGCACCTTTCTTATTAACGGTCCGGATATTCCAGGTGCATACCCTCAAATCATAGTCCTTTATAATTTTGCCATGGTCGTTATCAAAAGAAGGGGGTATCATACGAGACTTGGCTTAATCTTTCATTGGGAGGGGTTTTTACGTAGCAGGACCCAAATCCAGCGAAAGCGAGGTTTACACCTGGTGAATGGCAGTCAACCCGCTTACGTGGAGTTCTGCGCACAGAACCATCCTCCCATGTAAGTTTTTGCTTTTATATAAAAAAAATGCCACGGGCGAAAGGTCGTCTTAGATACATACGCACATTTTTATTAAGATCATTTCTGATTAATTTGGTTACAACATGATGTCAAAAACTTAACCGTTTTCGATATTCGATTTTAAAGATTATTTTAAAAAACTATTTTTTTTCTTGTCCGATGTGTTTTCTTTTTTTAGTTAAAGGGCATGTCAATTTATAAAAATCAATAAAACTTGAACCAAGCCCTGACGTTTAAAAATTGCTGCTTGATAAAGTTGTGAACTTGCGATTTTCACTGTGTTTCCTACTTCACATCTTAAAAAAAATGTTGTACGGAAACTATTCGGCAAATTATTTTGAAAACTAGTACGTATTTTTAGCTCTCTAAAAAGGTATAGTACTTAATTCAAAGAAGCAACCCATATGCTAATGCGAGCATAACTAGTGGAGGGTAAAATTTCATAAGAAGGAAAAAATTTTAGAAATACGTGACTAAAACAAAAGGTTTGACAATTTAAACTTTTTTATTCATTATAACTCATTCTCGACATGGCCACCCCTATTCTTGATACAAATTCTAATTCTTTCCTTATATTACTTTTATTTTCACTTCAAGATATACATATATATAATTGCCTGATGGCAATTATTTATTGTAAAAAATGTGCTGGAAATAAGTGTATATAAAAAATTGTTAATATTAAGAGGACCCTACTTGTCTGCTCGGAGTTCTCGTCAAAAGTAGCCGAGAGCTGGGACTCGAGAAAAGGGAATTCGAGTAAGTAATAACTGTTCGCGCTTAGATCACAGCGACATCTGCAAGTGAAATTCTTTTCTTCATAAATACAGGGGGGTGGCGTAAACAGTTCGTAAATTGAAACTTTGACCATCAAAAAGAGAGGCAAGTTTACATTTTGAGTGGAAATAAGATCGTATGGATTTATAGTGCTTTTGAAAATTTCTGCTTAGAAGAATACAATTTTTCGCGAGGGCGGCGCAGTGCGTCGCGGCGTGGTTACAAAATTTGTATTAAGATCTTATGGCTTTATTTTTCGTATGGGTCGTTTTTCGTCAACCGGCCCAGAGCTCTGTCCAAAATTCTATGGGATGGATTACAAAGATTAAGGTCTTGAAATGATTGTCTAGATGTCGCCCATTGAAAGCAGTTTGGCGTTTTGAAAAATTCAATATGGCGTCTCAACTATGGCATCTAAACTAACTGTAAATTAGATTTTGCTTTGCAACTTTTGTGCCTCTGGAGAACCCAATAGTAAAAAAGAAAAAGTTACAGTGTTTTTTTTACTACAAATCTTGGGCCTGATTTTAAAAATTCAAAACGGCGGATCCAATATGGCGGTCAAAGGAATTAAAGTCGATACGATTCGCATAAAACGTTTTTTTCCGGGGGTTTTGGGATAGTTGATTACGAATTCGAAGTCAGGTTGGCAAAATTAAAAATAGCTGACCTAATATGGCGGCAAAAAAGATTAAAATCGATTAGATTCGCTTGAAACCGTACAATCTAGTGTTCTCAAGGTTGCTGATTACGAACCTCAAATCAGATTTCAACAATTAAAAATGGCGGATCCATATTGGATCAACCATTTATCACGGAAAAAGTTAAAATCGATCGTGCGTATATGGCGTATAGTTTCTGTATCCTCTAATCATGATTGTATGTTATGTCGTATACAAGTTTTCATGCACGCAGATTGTCACCGACGATCCTTCCACTAGTGTGCAAATTGAAATTGCATGTTCACAAGCCCAAATTTCAATTAACATGTCAAAATGTATTACCAGTATGTACTCGTACATATATGCATTTGTGTATAAAATGTCTCATTTCATAGCTTTCATTAAACTCTAATATCGGCTTCCAAGCCACTTTGAAATACCTAAAAAACGGAATATGAGTAAGGTTGAAAAGTTATAAACGCAGCATTTAGTACAGCACGCAGCCTGAGGAATTTTGTTAAAATGTAATTATTTAACAAACGACCGCAATAAATCCAAATCAAATTCGATCTAATGACTTCACATCGTAGAGTTTTTGTAACTCGAGTCTGTCGGATCAGATTTAATCTACTTACGTAGATCTTACTCATTAGTCCAAAACTACTGAAACGAACAGCAAACGCATTGGGTAATGTCTTTGCCCTGCGAATTCGATAGGAATTTTATGTGTTATCTGTGTACGTATAAGTACATACATACACTAAGAAAAAAGTAACATGATTTTTTCAAACAGAGCCGTTTTTGGTTTTCCCATGTTAGCGGTTTGAAATTCTTGAACAGAAAAAGTATTTTTTGAACAAACTTAAACATAAGTTTGTTTGATCGATCACAGAGTGGTGTTTTTTATCGAGAATGAGTTCTGCTCAATGAAAAATTTCCAAAGAACATCACCCTGTAACTATCAACACCACCCTGTAACTATCAGCACTACCCTGTAACTATCAACACCTCTGTCGTCGCCTGGGTAAAAGATTGTCGTATGTTATTCACGTTTCGTATGCGCTTACGACAATCTTTTAC
>JAPVRG010291125.1:12230-22237 GCA_029783565.1 Rhagoletis cerasi
GATATTTTGATCGACCAACCTAGGACATAACCGCGCCACAGCCGACTATCTCAATTTCGAGATGTATGTATTTTGCTACGCGAATCACATCACGCACAACTTTCGCTTGGCATTTACCTTGTAATCTTATCTATGTTTACATATGTAAGTATGTATACATGTACTATGTATGTATGTAGTAATTCTTGAACCGCTGGTTACTGCATTCCAGGCCACAAAAGAAAAAATTGCTTTTATGCTCAAAGCAAATAAACACAATTATTGGCTTAATAAACGGACACAGAATTAAGGCGGAAGAAGGAATAATAAAGCTTTTGACAGAGGCTTACGAAATTGCTGAAAATATGGATGTTGACCTAACGCCACCTAGAAGTGTACAACACAGAGCCATCCCTCCATCCATAAACGAAGCGGAATATTGGATGCGAGCTCTGTTGATACCATATTTAGATTAGCTGCCTTTATCATTACAGCAAAGATTTAGTGAAGAAAATTATGTTGCTTATTCGCTCACCGTTCTACATCCATTTAACTGTATAGAAGCTTCAGTGAAACAAATAAAAGAACGAACTGCTGTAATAGCAGCCTATTACAATATTCCAAACTTAAAACTTCAAAGCGAACTATGGTATTTTAACTGGAAGCACAGAAATATGGCGAGAGAAGGTTTAAAAGCAATTAAAATAGAGGAGTTGATCTTAGAAGCTGGACTGCTGTACCCAGCTATTGCGCAAGCTCCTTCAATATTTCTCTCGTTTCCGTGTAAGACCTGCTCAATTGAAAGATCCTTTAGCACCCTTAAACGAGTGAAAACTTGGATGCGATCAACAATGTCCCTTTTCAGCTTCTCGCCGCCGTACTTGAATAACTCAGCTGGCAGGTCGTCAGCTACAGCAGCTTTGTTGACTCTGTCGTCATCGACTGGGGGCTCGGGTTTGTCTTCTCCACTACTTTCAGCTCCTTATAGCGGTCCCACATGGCTCGCGTTGCGCCCGATCGCAGCGTGACCCTGTAGGCGGCATGTTTTTTCTCTGAAGCCTCTTGACATTCCTCATCGTACCAGTTGTTCTTTCGGGCTCGCTGAAATCCGACTACTTCTTCGGCGGCGGTATTTAATGGGCGCGAAATGTGGTTCCACTGCTCGCGTATGTCAGGTTGTTGAATAGTGCTCTCAGAGAGCAGATGTGAGAGTCGAGTAGCGAATAAATTGGCCGTCTGTTGTGATTGCAGCTTTTGGACGTTCAGTTTTTCTTGCATTGTTGGCCGCATATTTTGCTGCACAGAGGCAGGTGCGTAACTTGGCTGGAGGCTGAATTTTCCGACAGTGGCGTCAAAGATCCCTTCCTTCCCCACCTTGGCATTGAAATCGCCAAGCACGATTTTGACATCGTTCCAGGGGCAGCGCTCACATGTACGCTCCAAGCGCTCATAGAAGAGATCCTTGGACGCGTCGTCCTTCTCTTCCGTCGGAGCACGGGCGCAATATCTTATAAAAATTACTCATAACTGTTCAAATACACTGCACTACCTAATTTACCATAATCTTTTCATTCTGGCTATCAAGTCTTCCAATATTAATTTAACGGGTTCTCTGATATTAACAGAACAATAAAGTGGTTGGATAGAGGTAGTTTAAAAATAGTTTATTGTTTGGTTCTATAATTTTTAAACTTTGAATTTCCAGCCCCCCCCCCCTAGTTACGGTCCTGGCTACGCCCATGATTGTTCAGATATAAACCCGAACAATTTCGTGAGTTACTTACTAATTAATCATACAAGGTCTACTGAGAAAATCATCAAGATCGATGATCTATAGAGACTGTTCAGATATAAGTTTTTGCGATAGAATTCCACCGGTGACGTGCAATAATGTCAATAGAATTAATGTCACTGACATTAATACACATTCCGAAAGTGAAATAATGTCAATTGACATTTGGGTGAAGTATGTAATATTAGAAAAATAAATTTTACTTTTTAGACTTAGACGTGCGCGAACGCCGCGGCACAGGAACGGCGCAACGCGATGCGGGGTGGCCCGCCGTGCGAACGCGGACCACAGTGGTGTTATGCACTTTTAAAGCTGTATACGGTATGTAGGTATGTTAAAACTGGATTTTATAAATATTTTTTTGAGAGAGTTCAGTATCGTCCATGGATTTTACTGCGCTTTCGATAAAGTAATATTGTCTATGGACGATAAGAAATAGTGTGCATGGACGTTATTCCCGCTAACCTAACGTGACACGTCACCGTAAAGTTTGCCTGATTTTTAACATTTCTGACATTAGTTCACTTTACAATTGTGTATTAATGTCAATGACATTATTTCCACAATTCTTCTGACATTTTTTCACTTTCGGAAAGTGTATTAATGTCAGTGACATTAATGCCATTGACATTATTGCACATCACCAACTCCACCATCTGTGTAGTTCACAGTGTACATCAATTTAGTATAAGTAATGTGTAGCTCCTAAATAAATCAAGGGTAAAGTCAAGTTGTTTGATGTTCATGAAAGGTATGAAGCCTTCGGCATAGCCGAAGACAGTGCTATCCTTACTTGTTTTTATAAAAAATTATGCTTCAATGAGAGATAAAGATAATTGTTACCTCTATAAATTATATAATGTAAAGAGATGCGAGAACTTTGAATACTTTTATGAATTGCTTAGTTATTTTTAGGTTTTCAAACCAAAAGGCAGAGAAAAATTGACATGCATTGTAGAAGATGACTGTCTCATATCTCCCTTGGGGGTTATCTAGACATTTCGATACTTTCTCGGGACTTTTTCGAAACTTACATCGACATTTTCGGAACTTTTCTGGACTTTTCGAGGTTATTCGGAATTATTTTGGAACACTTATGGTGTTTTGTGGGTTTTCGGGAGCTTGCAGGTGCAGTTAAGGTGTGAAAATTCCTATTCAACTTTTTACACACACAAGTTGACTTCATATTTAGAATATATCTGAGGTTCTAATATACATATGTATGTGTCTAATAATCCTAAGTGAGGTGAATGTAGTAGTTGAGGTGAAGGAATTTTTTAACCAGTTGCATTCAAACGTGCAGAAGTCAGTTCATTGCAACAGAAGCTACATATCAGCATCAACGAAGACGTAACAACAAAAAAGGTCACAATGCGGACATAAAAAAGAATTGCAAATGCTACATGTTGCAAATATGCAAAAACAATAAACTTAGTAACAGCTGCTTGCCGCTAGCAGCAAAGCAATGAGGCAGCGAAAATTTTTCTCCGACAAAACTATGAGTTTTTATTGCTGTGCTAAGCGTGTAAAGTACTACATACTACTACATACTACATACAGCGTGCAAGCGAAGTACGTAGAGCTCTATTACCAAAAGCTGTGGGGAAGAATGCCAGAAATGCTGAACGCGTCGTTTGGTTGTTGTTTCTTTTTGTTTTTGACGTGCCGCCGTTGGAATGCAATAAAACATTTGGTTAAGTGCAAAATAAATTTAAGTAATGAGTTCCTACGCCGAATGTGTATGCTCTTCTCATAGCAATTCGCTATTTGCTGTGCGGCGAGCGGTGAACGGCGGGCAGTGAAAAACTTATGAAGCCGTCAGCGGCATTTAAACGCTTGCCGGAAAGGAATAAGAAAAAAGTGAATAGGGAAAAAAACTACTGCAATTTCCGCTTCCTGCTTCATAGTTTTCATTTTCGCTGCGCAAGTGGAAATCGTCCGTTTAGCTTAGTTGAGCCGTTAAATGGTGTTTTTGGTTTTTTCGTGTGGCAGTTGCACAGTTTTTTACGCTAACAGCCAACGCGCTTCAGTTCATTTAAACTGCATATGTGAGTGTATTGTAAATCTGCAAAGTGACGTTCATAAAAAATGCAAATGATGGCGGATACCCCAAACGCACGCACACACATACATATAGGCACACGAAAAATCGCCTGCTTCATAAGCATTTACAATCAGCGTGCATTTGCTTACTTTTGGTCATAATGCTGCGTATTCTATGCAGCTCCTTCACTTGTGTACATACAGACATGCATATGTATTACATGTTGCATGTTGCATGCCGCATTTTAGCAAATTTTAGTTCATTCTACTTTTCAGCTTTTATGTACTCGATCTTTTTCGGCTTTTTGCATTTATAACCTCCCCCATTTTCCTTGATTTAACGACATACTTTTCTAGCAGCTTTTGCATGAATGTGAAACTGTTAAAATTCTATGTATATTTGTGTTTGTTCTTTGTTTTATATTTTTTTTGTGCATTTTTCGGACGAGGCGTCGTATGTGTGCTGCCTGTTGCAAATGCTCACGTTTGAAATTTATTTGATCGTCGGCCATTTGCGCGAAATTAAGCGTCGTAGTCAATTTGTGAAATTGAAATGCGCCGAAAGCGATAAAACGACAATTGAAGGGGTGAGCGGCATGGAGCGCATATTAACGGCTTAGATTAAATAATTTATCTTAAAGAGTTAAATGAAATAAATGAAATGAAATTAAATGAAAGAACTGAAATCTAAGTCGAATGAAAAGAAAAATTAAATTAAATTAAATTAAATTAAATGAAATGAAATGAAACGAAATGAAAACAAAAGACTGAAATGTAAGTGGGATGAAATTGATTAAATTAAAAGTGAAATTAAATGAAAAATGAGAGGGAATAAAATGAAATTAAATAAAATGACTGAAATCTAAGTTGAATGAAAAGAAGAATGAAATGAAATGAACTGAAATTAAAAGAAACGAAATGAAATGAAAGGACTGAAATGCAAATGGAATGAAATGGGAAATGAAACTAAATTAAATTGAAAGTGAAATTAAATGAAAAATGAGAGGAAATGAAATGAAATGTAATGAAATGAAATTACTAAAATCTAAGTTGAATAAAAAGAAAAATGAAATGAAATGAAATAAAATGAAAAGAAATTAAATAAACTGAAATTAAATGAAACGAAGTGAAAGGACTGAAAGGTAAATAAATTGAAATGGAAAATGAAACTAAATTAAATTAAAAGTGAAATTAAATGAAAAATGAGAGGAAATAAAATGGAAAATTAAATGAAATGAAATGGAAGGACTGAAATGTAAACGGAATGAAATGGGAAATTGTACTAAATTAAATTGAAAGTGAAACTAAATGAAAAATGAGAGGAAATGAAATGAAGTGAAATTAAATGAAATGAAATGACTGAAATCTAGGTTGAATAAAAAAAATTAAATGAAATGAAATAAAATTAACTGAAATTAAATGAAACGAAGTGAAAGGACTGAAATGTAAATAAATTGAAATGGAAAATGAAAATAAATTAAATTGAAAGTGAAATTAAATGAAAGAGGAACTAAAATGAAAAATAAAATGAAATGAAATGAAATGAACTTAAAAAGTATATTATATTGAACGGAATTAAATTAAATTAAATTAAATTAAATTAAATTAAATTAAATTAAATTAAATTAAATTAAATTAAATTAAATTAAATTAAATTAAATTAAATGAAGTGGAAGTCAATTAAATGAATTGAAATCAACTTAAATGAAAGGATATAAAAAATTAAATGAAAAATTAAGTAAAATTAACAACGAAATGAAACCCCTTTCCGCGCCCACTAACCTTGGTGGCGGAAACATTAAAAGTCATACGATTTCGAACAAATTCGGTTACACATTTGGGGTGTTCACACCGGCCTGCTTATCAGGTTATCTGGTTATTTGGTTATATATTTTAATCAGTTTACAGAATAATAATTTATAACCAGATAACCTGATAACCAGGCAGGTGTGAACACCCAAACTGTTTTTAACTTGAAAATTCCAAACACGAAAGATAAGTAGGATGGGTCCTCAAACCACTGGGTTCTCATCGCCACTTTTAAGAACCCCCACTTGCGGTTTGAACATAAAATTGTTAGACAAAAATGTGGCCATTCACGATATTGTAACGGATGAACTAAAAAAAGAGCCTACAGCCGACAGGTGTGCGGACGGTCATTGATCTCAAGGGGTACCTTCCTTTCGCAGGCACTGCCGGAAGAGCGGCAGCACTCTCCCCGCGGGAGCGCCCGTACGGCTGGAAACTGGCCGTAGCTATAGTCATGTCTCTGGCTATAGTACTGGCAAGGGGTATTCGGGTGGGGGTAGAAATCGCTCAGAGAGGAGAAGTTGATATTAGAGGTCAATTGGGACGATGGTCTGACCCTGGTCTCTCCCATTTCTCGGGCTGCTTTATGAGATGCCTGACCTTCTCATACATTGCCCGAATTCCATGTTGGAGCAGCATTTGCCTATAACGGGTGGTCCACATAGTGGTTTCTTTTAAAAAATCAAAAAAAAATTAAGAAAATCATTTTTCGGTACATTATTGGTTTGTTCGAAAGAGCAAACATTTCTATTATTTATGGAACACGATTTCATTCATGTATCTGCCTCGGCTGGCTTCGCAGTAGAGCATGATGTTAACCTATTTTTCCAAGACCTTGGTGACGGTTTCTGGCTCTATCTCGCTTTAAGGGCTTAAGTCGTTAATGGATTGTTTGCATAGCATCGGTCCTTCAAGGCACCCCATAAAAAAATCTAACTGCTTCAAATCGCAGCTCCGAGGTGGATAATCGACATCGCAGAGACGACTGATAATACGATTACCGAACTCGGCGCGAAAACAAAAATCGATTGTGGGATGGTCTGTGTGCTGAAACCAAAGATCGCCCAAGTCCATGTCTTCCATTTCCGGCCACAAAAAATCGTTTACCATGCCTCTGTAGCGGTCACCGTTGACCGAAATGGCATTTCCAGCAGAATTTTCAAGGAAAGATGTGCCAATGATGGCGCCGCTCCAAAATCCGCACCAAACTGTCACTCTCTGAGGATGCATTTGTTCGTCGCATTGCTAGGTTGAAGAAGAATTTTACCCATTCCTGTCAAAAATTTAAGAAATAGCTTTCCAAAAGTTCTGCGTTACCCTTTTTCAGTGCTTCGAAATATTTATTATTTATATCAGCGCGTACAATATTAACTTCTTGCACCACAACCACTTAAGCGCACTTGCTCGCTGTTGTTCGCAGCTCATTTGCATTTACTGAAAAATATACTACATAAATAAAATTGCAATAAAAATAAACCTAAGCCATGTTTAACACCAAGCGTATTAGCCAACCAAGCGCCTAACCAAAAGTGCAGTTTAACAACCAAAGAAAAAATGCTAGAAAAACAAAAAACACTTCCGCAGCAGTGAAACAAATTGTCTCTGTGGAAGCGCAGCTGTTTTTCGAAAATATTAATTTAGTAGAACCAACCGCGCAGCTGCCCGCCACCACTACACTTAGTCAGCCGTACAATTATTAACTGTAGTTTGTACGCAAAAAGCCAGTGGTTCACAAAAGTAAGCATGTAAATCTGTATAATTTTTTTTTTCGAAAAGTGGCTTGTACTTAAGCCACTGCTGCTGGCGCTGCCACCATATGCCGCCGCATTTTGTTGCAACGCAACTTAGCTGAAAGGCACGCACCGGCACAAGCGGCACTTTGTTGGCATTACGGCAGTAATGCGATACAACGGTTGCTGGCTCCTGGTTGTTCTGTTACGGGTGCGCACTCATGTCTTATGCGGCCTTAATGTCACATGATTTACATTTGTAGCCGTCAAGGCGATTGCCGCTAAGCAGGCAGAAGGAGTGAGAAAGTCGGCAGGGGAGTGTGACTGTGTGGAGAAAAATGATGTAAGCGCAGTTGAGCAAATTGAATTCTGCGCTAAATGCCATCTACAAAGCGGCGAAATCCACCTACATTCCCCATTCGCCAGTTGCTCATAGCCGTGTCGCAGAGAGTTTATAAAAATATGCAAATAATCTGCAAATTTATAGGCTTTCCTCGTGATGCCATTTTGCCACTTGGTGTTGCGTGCTACTGGTAAGGCATTTTGTTATGCGAAGCTTTTAAACGCAATCGCTAAACGCCAGATCCCATTACCTTTTATGAGCTAAAGTTGACTTTATTGGCTTGAATGCTTTACTGCTTGGCGATATTCCATTTTGATGTAACATAGAATCTTAACATTTTTTATAAAACATATGCTTCGTTTCGCTTATTAAACGTTGTGACTTTTATTTATTTCGAAGACTTTGAGTATACATATCGATAATACGTAAGTATACGTAAATATTTATTTTTATGAACACATGCACATATACATATGTATTAATAACTAAGAAAGCATTAATAGTAGCTGATTGAAGATTTGTATCATTGGTAATTGGAGCCAGAAAGTGGCAGCAGATGGTCTACGCTTATCTTTCCCTGAATCTCCAGAAGTTGTACGGTGATAAAATTTTATATAAAATTTAAGGCAGGGACCGAGAAAAAAACGTATGATCGAAACTAAATGTCGTTCTCCTAGTTTTGTTCCCAAGAACGCTTAAGAACCCGAAACGAAAGTGAGAAAAAAACTGTCGAGAACGTTCTCAACGGTAATAATATAAGAACAAAACCCTGGGGAACATTCCCAAAGTGAACAAATTGCGAACAATACTTTCGGGAAAATTTTTAAGATAACAAATTGGGAACAAAAGCCTCCGGAACGTTCTAGCAAAGAACAAAACGGGGAAAAAGTTCCAGGAACTTTCCCTTGAAGATCATTTTGGGAACTAAAGTCTTCGGAACGTTCTGGCTAGGAACAAAACGGGAGCAGAAGTTTCAGGAACTTTTCTTGAAGAATAGTTTGGGAACTCAAGTCTCAGGAATGTTCTGGCAAAGAACAAATCTGTAACACTTTATCCTATTAAAATTTAATGGGCTATAAAACCTCATACCTAGAATTTTTCTCAAAATTCTGGATGAAAAGTTTGAATTTTGATAAAGCTTTGGTGAATTTAATAAGACAATTCAATAATCTCTTCGTGGTAGGCTGTAGATTGGCACCATCTTCTCTCGCTAATAGACTTGCAGGATATTCGACTTTGAGTGTGGCTTTTTTCTAGAAGATTGTTGTCAGATTTGTATCGCGGGTTCCGTGAGTCCCGATATCAGTGCCTGAGCGAAATTCACATGGCTTTCAAATTAATTTAAAGTAAAATAATAACAAGACCAAAAATCAATCCTTTGGAATATGTACGAAGTATTTGCTGTCGGCCGCCGTGGCCGAGTGGTTACAGGTACGCCTTACCACTCGGTAGGTTCAGGATCTGATTCCTGGTCCCAGCAACATCGAAGTTTTTTCTAATAGCGCAAACCTTCGAGTATATTTCTGCCAAAAAAAAGTTTCTCATAAAACAATCTCCCGTTCAAAGAGAGCGTAAAACTGAAGGTCTCTCCATCAATTTACATACCACTAACTTGAGGACATGCTTAGAAAAAAATTTAAGCGCCAAATATTTGTTTTATTTATTTTAATGGCTAGTCTACTGAACTTTTATTACTTTGAATAGTAATCCTTCAATTACTACTTATGTATATTGTTAGTTTTCACACTACTATTCCATGCTTTATTCGCAACTGACTCATTGTGCCACTGCTGCAACGCACTTATACATGAATATACCTTTTTCTCGAATATTTTATGTAAGGGGTATTATTCCGTCGTTTCGGGTTGCCATTTGCAAATCAATGATTTTCTTTCTTTTTTAAATTTAGTCTTGTACTAAACAGTAGTGCCTCTATCTAGATTACGATGTGCATAGCAGGCAGACCTAGAAGAGCCACAAGAGGCACGATGGATGTTGTTCTCATTCCACTGGCTTGGCCCACGCAAAAAAATATATATACATATGTATATTCAAAAACCTTAATTTACGGCACTTTAATAATTCAACCGCATCCTATTGTTTGTTTGAAAAATATTCTCGACAGGTGTTCTCGAATAACAATTAGACGGTGGTTTGTTAGTGAATGAATCTATTAGGCCGTGTAACTGAGATATTAAAATGAAAACGTAAATAAAGAAGCAAATAACCGTAAAACAAAACACAAATCAGAAAAATGTAAAAATATCACACACAAATTCGCCAAAAGCCAATCCATGCACTGTGGGAAATT
>JAPVRG010291127.1:4146-16978 GCA_029783565.1 Rhagoletis cerasi
TGCTTCAATCGGCGCAATCTTGTATTCTATCATTCTTGAAGAAAATTGACAGAATCCCGCTCCTTTCCCCGTCTCCCGCTTGTTTCTCTAAACTTATCGTTCTGACTTCCATTTTTATTTTCCTTTTTGTTTTGATCTAACACCAGCACGCCTCTGCCTCCGCAAGCAGCCCCTCTGCCCGTGCTCATCACATTCTATTCTGTCGACATCAACCGCAAACTTTTGGCGAGAAAATGCTCATTCTGAAAATGCGCCTTCTCATTACATTTAAGATCGGTGTTATGCAGACGAACTTTTGTTTGGTGAAAAACATGGCGGCTACTCAGTTTGCTCTGAGGTGGTTATGCCGAGTTTGGTGCAGGGTCGCACTTTGATTGTGGTTTTTATGCTTATTGCCAACACGAAATAAAAATTGCACATGTACATATCGTGCACAAATAAATATTTTTCCATGATATTGTATAGGCAATTAACTGTGCCCCAAGCTTTGAAGCTTCTACAGGATAATTCAGTTCTGTGTATTTTGGTATCACTGCATTTTTGTGTGTAGCAGCAATTACCAACAATTTTTGTATATGGCAACACTAATTTTACAGCAGTTTGACTCCACAATTTTTGTTTGCTGCGAGAGTCGTCAAACTCTCTCCCTCCGAGTTTGCTGCAACAACAATTGCACGGAGTCCGCCAAACAAAATTTCTGCATAACACCGACCTTACTGAAGTGCAAAGTTAATATTAGCATTAGTGATAACAGTTCAGCCCCAGATGGGTTCTAACATCAGAAAGTTGTTTTTGTGAAAATTGCAGATAGAGGGTACTGAATATAAGCCCAGGATATGTATGTATACATATAACTTCAAGTACATATAATTTCAAAGCAATAACTCTTAAACCAAAGTAATGGCGCAAATTAAGGTTTGATGACAGCTTTAATCTCTGGATTTTTTTTCCAGGTCATCAGATCTGCACCGGTCGTTCGATTTCAAAAATGAGATGTCGAATTAAAGGGATTGACCTTTAGATGTGCAAACCGCATTTAGTTTTTCGAAAGGAGTTGCAACCTGTTCAAAAATTCCATTCGTTCGATTTTCAAAAATGAGGTGTCAAATTAAAGGACTTGGCCTGAAGCTGTGTAATAAGGTTTTTCTTTTGCGAAAAGAGTTGTCACCTTTTAAAAAATTTCAATTAAATTATTTCAGGGACCTTAACGGTTATGATCTCTATAATAATAAATAATTTAACCGTTAAAATTTGATTTCATTTTTTCGATCAAATTTAACCGTTATTTTATGATTTTTATTTTTGCGATCAAATAATAATAATAATAATAATAATTTGGCGCTTACACATATGTTAGTGTTTGGCCGAGCTTCTCCTCCGATTTGTGGCGTGCGCCTTGATGTTGTCACGCGATCAAAGCATAATCGTTATTTTTGATTTTTATTTTTTCGATTGAAAAATAATCGTTATTTTTGACTTTTATTTTTTCGATCAAAAAATAATCGTTATTTTTGATTTTTACTTTTTCGATCAAAAAATAATCGTTATTTTTTATTTTTATTCTTTCGATCATAAAAGATTTAAAGCGACCATAAAAAAGCAGTCTCCGTTGTAACGATTAAAAATGTTCGAATAAATAAAAATCCAATAAAACGATTATAATTTTGATCAAAAAAATAAAAATCAAAAATAACGATTATTTTTTTATCAAAAAAATAAAAATCAAAAATAACGATTATCTCTTAATCGAAAAAACAAAAATCAAAAATAACGATTATTTTTTGATCGAAAAAATAAAAATCATAAAATAACGATTATTTTTTGATCGAAAAATAAAAATCATGATATTTAACGATTATTTTCGGTCCCTGAATTATTTAAAAACTTCAAGTCAATTATTACAACATGGGTATCAATCGAAATGGCTTTGAAAAGGCTCTATCCCTTAACTATGTAAATTTAAGAGGGTTGCCAGCTGTTTAAAAAATCATATTCAATTTTTATTAGGGGAATGGAGCTATTGAAATATGTATTACCAAACAGAAGAGGATTGAGAAAGCCGGCAACTTATTTTGAGAATGGTTGCCACCCTTTTTAAAAGTCGAATTTAATTAAATTATTCACAAGTTATATGGAATATTAAAATATGGGTATCAATCGAAATAGTGTTGAGAAATCTTTAGTTTGAACATTGTTAGTTTTTAAGTGTTTGAAGAGGGTTGCCACCTACTTAAAAAGTTAAATTCAAATTATTTAATACGTTAATAGATTATTAAAAGATGGGTATTAATCTGAATGGATTCTAAAAGGCTTTCTATCTAAACTATATTTATGACGGTTGCTAATGTTTAGCAATTAGACATTGTGGGTGTCAGACGAAAGAGATTCAAGGTTTTAGTTTGAAAATGCTTTTGAGGAGGGTTGCCACCAACCTTGAACGCCTATAACTTTAAAAATACAAGACATAGATTTTTTTTCTGATTACTATTATGACCTGGCCTGTTTGGCCGTTTCCGGCTTGACGTCGACTTCTGGGACACCCTGTATAAGTATGTAAGAATTTTTGCATTTATTAGGCGCATTTTATTGAACTAAATTAGAATGCGAATATCAACGTCTGACAGGTAATCGACTCAATAGGCCGGCCTCACAGACTAGCAAACTTGTAGGCAAAGGAGCGTGCGCGCAGGCAGTTCTCTGAAACGGATCCTCCTGCGTGGGCTTTTTTTTTGCGATATTCGTTTATTTTTAAACTAACAATTACAGAGCATATCTAGCAGTTGACATCGAATAACAGTAAGTATTTGGTAAAGAGTAAAAATAAAAATAAATGGCATAATCTTGTAGGTAGCAACACGCGCAGCGATCAACTGTCAATTTAATTTAAGTGCTGATTTCCTGTCACTCAACGTTGTATGTACGTTGTGCATTATTTCGAGCCTTTCGAGTGGCCCATCTATGTTAGTACATGTAGCCGAACGGGAAGTTCGTACACACAGATATGTACATACATAAGTATCACTTGACACTTAATTTCATTCTAGTTTTTTGTTTTTTTTTTTTGTGTTTTGATTTACACACTCACCTAAACGCAGTTCTCCGAAATTACCACAGCCAATTTTTTTACCAACACGAAAATTTGGTCCGACCATAAGTACCCCCGTTGAGGCGCCTACAGCTTGGCGGGTGGCATACATGTTGCCGGAGCTGGTTGTGTTTCGAGTTCCTCCGCCTCCACCACCTCCGCCGCCGCCACCACCACCGGCACCTGATGTTCCAGCAGCCTGTGTTCCACCACCACTACAAAAAAAGAAAGAAGAAAAAATTATTTTTTAAATTAGTTTAGAAATTTGCTTGTAATTGCAGTAGCATTGAAATTGCATAAAATTATAATAAAAATTAAAATTAAACTAAAAATATTAAAAGAAAAAAATTAATTTTCATTGACGACGCAGCAACGAGGCAGGTTCGGCCTTTGCAGTTTATATAACACTTTGTTAAGAGAGTAGAGGTGTTATGTATTTTGTATTGGAATGCACGCAATCTTCTGCTTGCAAGCGTAAATAAATTTTACTTGCTTTTTAGTATTGATTGCAATGGTTTAAAATATGTACACGTGTATGTAAAATGTATTCACACGTACAAGTATCGCTTTAATTCTTTTATAAATTTCGGCGCCATACTTTATGGGCGCTTAACTAACAACAACACACAATTACAACACGTCAACTTCTTGATTTTTGAAATTTTGTTGATTTTTGTTTTATTCCGAACGTTCAAAATTTTTATACAACTTTTTATTTCGTTTTTGCGTTTATTTTGATTTTCACTTGTTTTAGCTTTCCGTCTTTTTTTTTTTTTTTTAATAATAAAGCGTGGTAGTTAGTATAAAAATATGCTTACTTTTTAGTTTTAAGATACGTACTATTTCTTTCCCCAAACTTCCATTGACGGGTCATGGAGTTAAAACAGAATTTCAAATGCCCAAAAAATTTGTTTTTGTTTTTTTTTTCACCTAACAGATATTTTTGATTTATTTATGAGCCAAATTGGAAAGAGTACTTCAAAATTGAACGATTTTTTTTCTTTTCTTTTTTGAAAGTTGAATTACAACTACTGGCGATATTGTTGATAGTCAATTTTTGGGTTGTAAAGTGATTTTGTAGCGTCTGATGAGAATGGTTTTACAAAGAAATGCGCGAGTCGCATTGTACGCGGATTCCATTATTCCACGCTAGTTAAGTGATCCCATCCAGCCTGGACTGAATTGATGACTGTCCGCATCATCTAGTTATTCAGAAATCGTCGCAGAGGAAAACTACATTGATAAACGGCTCAAACGTAAGACCCGTTTCACACGTTGGGGTCGTCGGATACCCGGCACACTATGGGCTAAATCACTTTTTTTGTTTAAAATCTAATATAACGGGAAGGAATGGAGATAGCGTAAAAATTTTTTTTTATTAATTTTTTATAGTCAAGTTCGAGGTATGTCGATTATTGTAAGGGTTGAAATAAGGCTCGAAGTTGACCATGATCAAAAATGATCTTTCGCTCTACGTAATTGTAGTAAATTTAATGTAGATTAAGGAAAAATGTATTAGGATACCAGCATCCCCTACATTAAGGGTTGAAGTAAGGGGTGAGTGGTTAAAAACCAGAAAATTCACTGAAAAATATTGTAAAGTGTTTTCGTAGGAGGTGAAAACGATTCCAATAACAATATCTTCATGAAGAAATTTATTAGGAAAATAATTAAGGGTTAAAATAAGGGCTGAGTGGCTAAAAACCAGAAAAATAAAAAAATCGGCAAGATTTTGCTTTTCTTTTTGCTGTATCTCAAACTTGCGATATCGATAAAAAAAAAATTTTAATTATAGTAAATTAATGTATATTAAGGAAAAATTTATTATTAGTTAATTCCTAAAGCAAAATAACGGATCTACTGAAAGGTAGCCGTGAAAATTCCCCACGCTGCTTTGACTTAAGTCAACCTGAAAAGTTGTGATTGCTTTTTTTCTTGTTCCCAACACGTTCAATCGTTCTACTTGTTTCTTTGGTAATTGTGTTTTAGTGAAGAGCTATTTTAGCGAAAAACCTTTTGGACATGGCAGAAGAAGGTAAGTTTTATTTTTAAAACTAAATTTTAAATGAATTGCTTATAATATGACCTTCTTTTGAAAAATTTGATCGGTCCATTTCGATATTTTTTTTAATGAAATTTTCAAATATTCGTATTTTTGTTTACTTGTCAAGGCACAGCCTGAAACTCTAATATTGTGATACTCCAAGGCTTCCAAGGATTCCAATCAAAAACTCTAAGAATGATTGTGAACGCACTCCATTATGTCACAAACACCCAACTCCGGCGTGATATAAATATTCTCACCGTCTCAGATTATATCAAAAAACATGCTTCGTGATACAATTTCAGATTATTAAGTCACCCTAACCCACTGACATCCCTAACAAACATTTTTACCCGACTCAAAACATATATACTTTATTAATTGTGCAAGTTGATTGCGCAACAAGAAATGGTTGTGTCACTGGGCGCTTTCCATAAATGCAAACTTCTTGAGCATATTGGCTAAGAAACTCGTTTATTGAAGGAAATGAAAGTGGTTCAACAGTGCTTTTATATGTACAAGAACTAAAATCAGAAGAGCCTTAAGAATATTAGTTTCAATTCACAATCGGAATGATCTCCTGGCAACACACAAAGAGACTTCGTGTACTGGTATTAGACTAGATTTAGAGTAGGGAACAGGTCAGCAAGTTAACGCGACCTTAAACGACCTTGGTTACACGTCTTCATTGATCCACGTAGCATTAAGGGACCTCGCCAGGTCATTTGACTGAATAGGAATTCGATCATGTGCTTCTAGGTAAGGTCATCTTAGGAAGCGGATTTTGGTGCTAGTAAGGGCTTCGCAGTGGTACATAATTTGCTCTGCTGTTTCCTGCTCCTCGGCACACTACATGTACTGGTCGGTCCTAGGTTTAACAACTCTTTCATTACCCTGCAGTGGTCAGTAAGAAAACTTGCAACAATTCTTACTTCTCACCTACTAAGGTGAAAGAGTGCTTCGGACTTAGCCTGTCTGTTGCCTTCCCTACTTGTCCAGCAATGTTGAGGATCCTTCTTCATCCAAATGTGTATAATAATTCTACCTAACGGAGCTGAATAGCAGATCGTTAAAGCGTACTGAGTCTATGAATCCCTAAGCAGCTTCTTTCCTGGCGAGTGTATCTACATTTCATTGTCCATGACTCCACTGTTTCTGGTACCCAAAAGTGTTAAACTCAATTACTGGATCCCGGATTATTAAAATCTGAAGGCCGTCCCACACCAACTTTGAGGTGACCTCTTGAATCTGATGGGAAACGATGCCAGGAACACATTCTATGTTCAAAATATTTAAAAAGTCCTCCCAAATAGTTGCTAGGCGACTAGAGAAATTTTCACGTGAAAAACACAATACCCAGCTTTAACTATAGATTTTCAGTGCAAACATTTTATGTCGAATATGAGTTAATTCTCCATTGTAAAAACGACTCTAAGAGCACTCCAGTCGCGTATTCATCACTGTGGACTGATGAGCTATTTAAATGAACTCTGGCTAGTATATTTGTGATAAGCATTCAAATTGTTTATTAATAGCATTTTTACCGAAACAAAACAGAAAAATGATTCAGCCAAATACATGTATTGATGACAAATAACAATAATAATCATTATCTCAAATTAATTGCGCAGAAGCATTCGTCAAATTGGCGGAATTGGCAGAACTGGCGGCGACAGATGCGAAGCCTTAAAATATGAGTAAGGTTTTTGTTACTTTGTAGGCAATAGTTAAATTTGTAAAATTAGTCAACGAAGCAACAAATCTAAGAATGACAGATAAATCAATAGCTTTATGGATTACAGGGGGAGCGACGTGAATACTCGTATCTTATGCAAAAACAAAAGTAAATAAATGACAATGAACCGAAATATCCTTACGAATTCGGTCAAATATGAAGAGGGAATTATTAATGAGGTAGCTTCGCAACAAAAAGAACTCCAAATGAATTATGGAAATGGTGAAAAAGTTTCTTTTACAGGAAAGCAAAAAAGGGAGGAAAGTAAAAAAGAGCCGTGTAAAGAGGGAAACGAAAATAAAATTGTAAGGCAGAAGAGAAGAATGATGAGAGTTAAAAACCGATATCCTTGAGACGAATGACGTGAAAACAGTGTAATGGTTGAAAAGGACACCATAGAGCGTAACTAATGAATAAGTAGTAAATAATATGCCGATAAAAGACAATTTAAACTATGTATAAAAGGAAAAAAGCTGAAAACACAAATGTATAGGTACGTCAAAAGCAGCCGAAAAATTATTGCAATCATATAATGTTACGTATTCATAAATTCCATCAGTGCAGTGTTTGGGGCTTGCAATAAACATATTGTCGCTGTAGAAGCGTGCTATTAAAAGAATACCGAGAAAGAGCTATACAAATAAAATGTATAAAATGTTGAAATGCTATAAAAGCAAAGTCGTTAACATGTTGAATAGAAGTGTGGAAGGGCAAGCATAAGCTAATATTGAAAAGATGGCTGAGGATCGAAAATGCAGTGGGGAGAGAAGTGGCCAAAAAAACCTAACTGCAAATAAAAGAAAAAATTCAGAAATATTTCATTCAAACCAAAAATGATGTACAAGTTAAATAAAAACTAAATAAAATTAAAAGTAAAATTGGAGAGGGAGGCATGTAAGTTACACCATGTGGCTGCCAGTGTGATCAGATGGTTACAAAAAATGAAGCTACATTGACTTTAAGAAAAGGTTAGAAAAAGTTAGAGGCAGTGAAAAAATAAGCTAAAAGAAAGACAGCACTTTTATGCCGAAGAATTTAACAGCACTTCAACGAATTCAAGTGAACGGTATTCATCAAATTGAATTTTTAAATTTTTCGCCCAAAAACTTTCCAGTAGGCCTTAAGAGGCGTTTTTCTGAGATCTTAAAGCGATAGGCCTTCTCTGCTGCACTCTTTACTCCTTTTTTGTATGGAAGTTTCAAGCCTTCTGATTCGTCTTCTCTTAGAAGGTGAACAATTTCACGAAATATTTAATGATGACGCAGTACCAATTTGACTATATTCCAGACACCGCATCAAGCTTGCTAAAATTCGTTTATTTGACTTCCGTTTATTTAAAAAAAATATTTTCTCTTCTGCTTCCGAAAAGAAGAGCTATTGAAAGGTCTTCTAATAACGCTTCCAAGGGTAAGATCTTACTTAAAAAGAGCTCCTCATTTTGCCGACTGGTTTTATGATGAAAGTAACAGAGTTGTATATTTTTTTGTGTTAGAATTTATCACTGCAATTCAATTAATGTTTCATCTTGGCTACTCGAATTTCCAAAAATTACTCTCAATTTAACATTTCCATATTTCAATTTTTTTTTAGAGTACTAAAAAGGTGGAAATCATTTATTAAAAAAGATAGCATTAAAAAAATCCAGAAAAAAGCCACGAAGCTAGACCTAAAATTCCGAGGCTAGAGCAAAAATATAAGTGCTAAATCTAGCCTCAAAAATGCCAGACTGGTCACTCTAGTGGCTGCTTAGTTGACGCGGCAAGCGGACACTATGGCCGTTGGCTACAACGTTGCGTGGCTATAGCGCGGGCAACAAAAGGACATTGACATTTTGTGGCGCATGCGGTGACGAGGGCCAAGCAGAAGAAGAAGCATAAAAAGTGAAGACGTTGAAGAAGAAAGAAAACTGGAAAAGAAGCCAATGGCATAATAAAGTAGCAAAATCAAAAGCATACATATGTACATTAGGCTGCATCACTCTCCATAAAAAAAATCGCTACTATTTTTCCATCGGAATTATAAAATTTATTATATTTTAACGCTTTCGCCAAAACATTTCGGTAAAGTATTAAGATTTACGTGAGCAGGACCGATTTAAAAAATAAATAAATAAATCAAATTAGTCTTTAAACATACTTTTTCCAAAAAATCACTTCAGGTGATAGAAGAGTTTAAGCTTAAAGGCTTGCATAAATATTTTTGAAAATTGTATTGACGGAACCAAAATAATAAGAGTTTTGACGCTATTTTCAAATCGGTCCAGCTCACGTAAATTTTAATATTTTTCTGAAATATTTTGGCAGAAGTCTTCAAATATAATAAATGTTATAATTCCGACGGAAAAACTGCAACTTTTTTTTTCGGAGGTGCACCCTAATGTCATATGCTACCGCATACCCCACCAAAAGTGCTAAAAGTGCCATACTCGACTTTTTTTTCGCATTCACGCAAAGCTTAACGCACTACATATCAACGAGTTTGTTTTTTTTTTGCTGCTGCTACTGTTGTTTGTTGCTGCTTAGTACAGTGTCAAGTCGAATGACTCATAGCGATTTCTGTGCCACAACGCGTCAACAAGAGTGGAGTAGATGATGGCAAAGCAAGTGTGGCAAGTACGCAAGCAGTCAGGCAGTCAGGCAGGCATGCAGAGGGGTGGACGGAGGGGTGTGTGTATAGGCGTGCACTAACAGTAGCTCGATGAATTTTAACACATTTTCAGCATATAAAAAAATTCTTAATATTATGCATGTACATACAATAATTGCGTGTCGTAATTGTAGTTGTATTCGCATTTAGTTGTATCTTTTATACAGGCGGCCTGTTGCCGCGTGCAGCAGACGGACGGGCGCACGGACGGACGGTCGGTGGAGCAAAAACGCTTAATTGCGTTAAAATGCAAACGAAAGGGATTACAATCAACACAAAAAGTCGAGTGTTGAGTGCAAGTACGAGCGCAGTGGGGAGGTAGTAAGCTTACAAATGCAATACAAAGTATAGATGTGTAGATACGGAATCGGTCATATCATTAGCACCAAAACAGAAGCTGTATCACGGCACTGCTACAACTCTCAGAGCATATAAGGATCAATATTGACAATAATTGTGTAACATTTCTAACTCTTCTGGATCATTCTAAAGCATTTGACACTGTCGACCACACTCTTACATATATGCTTAAAACTTAAAAACTTGTTTGGTTTCACTCCGACAGCACTACTGCACAAGACAGTGTCTCCTCGAGAACCTCAGTATCTAGAAACGACTTCAGATCAACAGATTTTTTTCTAGCTTAAAATTTAACAGTTTGATAACACAACGTCAGTTCATTATTTTCTACATACGCCTGATGCATTGCGTTTTAAGAACGAAAAAATTTAGTATAAGGACAAACACGTTGTAACGTTTGGTTGTGTAATTGTAACCAAATAAATAAATTCAAAATGGTGTTGTTTGCCACTTATGTTTATTGTTTATTTTTAACAATTTTCAATTAAAATGCAGTTCATTCTCTAACAAAACCCACATAAACCCAAGTTTGAAGCTTTGTAGAAAACTAAAAAAAAATCAACAAATTTTCATCCAAATTTCAAACTTTTTTCTCAGAAGTGCTAGAATTTTTTTGAGTATACAGTTTTATACCCAATCAATTTTGATATAATAATGTGCAAATTTCACGTCTCTAGATTTACCGTTGATTTTTTAGTTTTATTTTTGTTGCATTTGCTCCCATATAACGAATAAACACAATTTATTTTTATATGGAAGAAAACCGCAACACATTCGGCAAAAAAAAATTCTAAAAAATCAAAGGGTAATTTCTATCCAATTAAAGCTTGCACATTATACACCAAAATTTCATGGGCTATAAAACTGTGTACTCAAAAAAAAATTCTAACACTCTGAGAAAAATTTTTGAAATTTGGAAGAAAATTTAATGCATTTTTTTTTTAGTTTTCTACAAAGTTTTAAATTTGGATTTATATGGGTTTTGTGAGGAAATGAACTTTATTTTAATTGAAAATTCTTAAAAATAAACAGTAAACAAAAATGGTGCTAATGATATGACCGATATTGTATGTACATTAGGGTGGCCCAAAATAATTTTTCCAGTCACCCCCTAAAACTGAAGAATATCGAAAATAAGGAGTCCCGCATTTTTTTTTTTTTTTTGATAAAATCAAAAATAAATGAATTATTCGTGAATAAATTGCTTGCGAATAATTTATTCGTGATTTTATTCATTATTTTAAATAATGAATAAAAACTCATTTGTAACACATTGAGCATCGATTTACTTTTGTTCCTATTGTCATTAATTGTCAGTTGGTTGAATTCTGCTTAGTAAAATTACTGCTATACATACATACATGTATTGCGGTGTTTTATATTTTACAAATGAGTGATTCTTTTAACGAAGTTATGGAGTTAGAGATAGAGGCTACGGACAGTGATAATTCTCAGTCAAATCAAATTAGCTCCAACAATTTGCCGGGTTCAAGCGAAAGTGTTGTCAATGTGTAAAAATGACACTGACTTTGCTCGATGGCAAATTTTTTAAATTTGTCTCTTCATCTTCTAATTGCAAAAGCAATTTGATGGCATGTGTGAAGTGTGAGCCTGATGTTGTAAACAAACAAAGAGTAGCCACGAAAACAAATATTAACTGCTTGAAGAAATAATAACGTACCTAACTGTTATTGTAGCTACTTGAAAGCAAATAAGTTTCGATTTTATCACGAATTTTACATGTTTTATTTTCATTTATTATTCGAATAACGAATAAAATAATTTATACGTCATTCGAATAATTTTTCTTTGAATAAACCAAATTATTTATTATTTACGAATAACGAAAACAAAAATTAATTTATTTGTCATTCGTCATTCGAATAAATTTTGCCCAACTCTGCTCATAACCAATAATCTCATCTCTTATTTAAAAAAATTAGTTATTTTTTGTGTTCGCAGGTTTTGAAAAAATAGTTAGTAAAATTTTGGAGTTAAATTTACGTCATAATTTATTGTTGGACAATTTCTGAAGGTAAATATTTTTTCTCGATCAAAAAATATTTGTCTTGAACGATTTTATAACAATTCTACGAAAAAATGTATTTTCCCCACATAAAATATATGGAATACTACAAAGTCCCTGCGGCACGGTTATATTAACCGATTTCAAAATAAAGAAATATGGATCTCCTTATTATCCATTTTCTATAAATCCGGGGGTGGCAGCAAGAAAATTCCAAAAAGTTTGGTTTCCTGTGTATTATTGGACCACCCTAATGTACATAAATACATATGGACATGCAAACACTCTACATCCTTAAGTGCAAAAATAAAACTATTCAATATTCATGTGAAAAGCTGAACGAATACAAAATTATACATGCAATAACAAGGAGAGGAAAAAAAACATGGAACCACATAACAAGAAAAATCACTTTAAACGTACAAAGAGGTTCATATAAAAAGGAAATGCAAGCAAGTGAATGAAATGAAATAAAACAAAACAATAAAATTGCAACAAAAAAATTAACTAATGAAAACAAAATGAAAAAAGTAGGGTAACATAAAATAACGCTCTGATAAATATAAATGTAAAAGAAAATACAAAAAATAGGCATAAAGATAAATATAAAAATAAAGACAAATATAAAGAAAAAATAAATATGAGGCAGTGATACAGATAGAGATAAAGGTAACGGTTAAGATAAAGATACAAATATAAAGATAAAAAGATAAAGATAAAAATATTAGGAACAAAGGATAAAGATAAAGATAAAAAGATGAAGATAAATATAAGACAGAAATAGAGATAAAGATTCAAGTAAAGATAAAAATAAAAATAAAGAAAAGATATAAATAACCCGATAAAGGAATGGATTAAGGCCAGGGCAAAGGCACACATAAAGATACTGCTTCTTTTGAAGATAATTTTTTTTATAAGACCAGTGACTTGGCAAAC
>JAPVRG010291129.1:2049-12795 GCA_029783565.1 Rhagoletis cerasi
TTTTTTCTAAACTTTTTTGCGACGTTGACCAGGGCTTGAACCCAGGCCTGCGGAGTGGAAGCGCGCACTGCTTACCACTACACCACAGCGGCCATTCATATGTTTAATGTGCATATATACATACATACATATTTATGTATGTTTATGTGCATTTACAGTTGTCTTTCTAGGAAAAAGTAACTACGTACATAAAGTCAATCTCCTCCAACACAGTTCGGATCAGCAATTAGTTTGTTGAATGTTCAATTAAAAGACGCACTTGTCGCCGAAGGGTTAATTGCTCATGCAATGCTATACCCTGTAGGGTAGCCACTAGGGTGTTCGATTATTCGCCTTTTTCCAAAAAACCGGTTCTCGAGTTATTCAAAAAATGGCAATTTAAAAAAAAAGCCTTTTGCACAATTTTAAATTAAGAAAAAACGGTTTAATTTTACATATTTTCTATAGAGTAATACTCAATGTTAGTAAGAAATCATGACCAAAATTATAATGTATCTGTTAAAAATAGGTATACCTTTAATTTAGAAATCAATAAGGCAAAATAAATCGAAGTATTTGTAAAGATGCCAGACGACGCTAACCACCTTTTCACATGCCCACTCAAATCAGCTCATCTAAAATACCTCTCCCTACACGTAGTCGATTCACTGATTTAGGCAAAGTTTAGTAAGCTGGTAAAGCAAAAACCGCAGTGAAAAATTTTCGTTCGGTTTCCTTTTTAATTTTTTTTTGTAATTTCCTGCAGTGGGAAATGTTCCATTATTCAGATATAAAATTAAAAAAAAACTGTAGTTCCATTTTTAATAAATTAAATAGATATGTATTTAGAACTCTTAGATTCAGGTAATAAACAAGCTAGGCGAAACTCCGGTTTTTTGATTGTAGAACACCGGTTTACTCAGTATTCGAAAAATTAAGACTTCAAGAAAAACGTCTAAAAATATACAAAAAACCGGTTGAAACCGGTTTGGAAAAAGCGAGTTAATCACCTTAGTAGCCACAAAGTAATTAAATAAATTTGTTGTACCCAAAGCAAAAGTGAATACAAACCAGTCTGAAATAAACATGATATGTATATTCTCCATCTGAAGGTAGTTTGCTAAGATTATATAGATTCATTTGGATGAGCAGATTAAGAAGCGCATTGTGTCAACAAGAAAAAATAAAAGCAGTATTTTCGAGTGCACCTGCTTGCCCAGCATTTGAGGCCATGCGTCCCATTTTTTTGGTTATACACCCTCCAGATTTTTCCTGCAGGGTATGTTTCTGTCCTCCACACAAAACCCATATAAAATATAAATGGAGAAGTCATAAAATTCTAATAACTGCATACATACATACATCCCTGTCGGAAGAAAGTGATTTTTTCTTTAAATCAACAAATTGAAAAATTACTTTGAAACAAATGCTACTATTTTTACCAAATGAACCATCAATCGAGAGAATAGTTGGAAACAAACTACTTTTGAAGATCTTTAAGCCAAATGCATTTGAAAGTAGTTTAAATCATATGCAGAGTCGGACTATTTACTTGCTCATTGTAATTCAAACCGAACATTTGAAAAAATACTTACATATCTGGCTGTGGCTGAGTGTTCAGAGGTGCTTGCTGTTATTTGTTGGCTTCCAGAGGGTTCGGGTTCCAATGCCGTCAGAGGTAAAATGCTAAAATGATAATAAGAATTTTTCTTTTGTCTCCGAACTATGAAAAAGCATCCGTGAAGTGCAGAACGAAGCCGCACTCAAACGAAAAATACTGATTTCGTTCTTTTAACCAAATGCTTTTTAAAGTGGTTGAAATCATATGCAGAGTCGGACAGTTGACTTGCGCCTAGGACATCGCCATGTTGAAAAAATCGGTTGTTTCTATGAAAAAAGTGAGAATATCAACTAGTTGTAGTCAATGGAAAAGTACTTCTTAAATGGCTTTTAAAGTAGTACAATTTCCGGCAGGGATATATATCTAAGTCTGTACATATGTATATGTATAAGCTAAGCAGATGTTCGCACGTGAATATGTGTCCACTTACGTGCATACATCCATACATACGAGTATATGAGCATTTGTGATGATTCGTGCACCCAGAGCAATAATTAAATTTCTCCTCCTTCCCCCTTTCACTTCCTTCTCTTTCTTTTGTCAATGTTTTCTTATTTTGCTTTGTTGATACCTCCTGTTTTTCTTGTTGTTATTTTTGAGTGTTTTCTTCTATATTTTTCTCACAGGCGTGATTAAATTTAGTGCATCGCTCTAGGAGTTTGAAGTAGTCGAATGCCAGTCAACTCAATCTTTCTAATTTCATTTCAACTCCTAGGGTACAATTTAATGTTGCTCGTAAAATGTCTGAATTTACTGGGATTTGTACTTTGTTATTCTTTTTTGTTAATATTTATTTTTTGGCTCAAAACAGAACTGCAAGTGTTGTTTTGTGAAATGGGGCAGCTAGCTGTTATTGCTGTTGACAGAGTTATTTGGGTCAATATCTATACGGTCAGGAAAACAAAAAAAAAATTAAATAACAATAATAATACAGTCAAATACACACATGCACATGGCGTCGCTAAAACAGTAACGACAATACTGGTATATAGAAAATTTAATAACGAAATCAGTACTAATTCATAAAGAATATCGAAATCAAGAGAGCTAGATCAATGCGTACTCTTCTCAAGAAAGTTTAATTTGTATGCAATAAATTTTCATTTCGAGGGTTCTTATCACAATTTTTTTTTCTATTTATTTAGTATTATCACCCCTCAAATCTTGACAGTTTGAGTCAGCTTGGCTAACATCATTCATGTTCACTAAATAGACGGACAAAGTTCATGTTCTTGCTTAGGCAGAGTGCACAAATCAAGGACGTCCGATGGATTGTCGTGGGTTTTTTTTAGTCACATTTGAATTTGAATGAAAAGAATATTTCCAAGCACTCAGGCAATATTTCCCAATATATTCAAAGAAATGATGAAGAGAATAGGGAAAGACAGGTGCAGAGAACTTATAAAAACGAGAAGGTGCAAACTACTCTGTGGACCATATTTGATGAGAGGCTTAACAGTGCTACTAGGTCTCTACAGTGATATTTTCGTTTCTACAGTGATTTTACAGTCAAGTTTCTAGGTAAATTGCATGGCGAATGTTAAGATAACAGCGGCGAATAACGTCGTGGATTCATGACATTTTGCGTTCCAAAATTTTGCACCTTCTCGTTATTCTATGTTCTCTGCAGGTGTACATGTAAAATCATTGTCACCTCTGCAAACTTACCAGACTCGTTCATGAATAAAAATAGTTTATCGAGGGAACTAGAATGTACAGACATAACTCTCCAAAAATGTACCATCTCAGTTTGGGGAAGGACAGCTGCGGGTTAAATCTATGTGCAATTCTCATCATCTAAACAAGGCGTACACAGTGGGTCGTCGATGATACCTAGGGTGACCGCATGTCATGCCAATGGACTGTGCCCTGTAACTACAATGTCCCGGTACCCACAGAAGTTAAAGCTCAATATATTCCTGCACTATTTTTAAGAGGTTCGAGCCTTTAGAGCAGCTTGGATATTACAAAAGACTCGTATTTTACGTCACCTTTCGCTAATTATCCAGTCTGTTACTTTAAGTTTGCAAAGACATCCGATTGGAGGATCGTTGCCGCTATGCGTAAGGAAGTAAATCATCGGATGCTACCATCCAGATGCCAGCCTTCAATACCTCGTTTGGTAGGTGTGATGTGCTTTGATACAACAAGAGCAATTTCGCCTTCCAATTTTAACAGATATAAAGGCTTTCAGTGCGATATTGGGAATTCCAAATAAATACATCCAACTTAAAAATCTTAAATCTGATATATTTTACCATGACAAGGACTATTTTTGAAGGGGCACAACTTCGAAATCCATCTGAATTATGTCGGATAGTTAGCCGTATTACTGGCTCTGGAGTCTCATATAATTTCGCAAAAATGGACTGAGCAATGTTACTTTAGATCCAACCCAAAAAAAAGGAAATAATGATTTTTAATTTCAGAAATAAAGTTCCCATTTTTGAATGACTTCCTACAATTTAAGAGACAAATCCTACGATTATCTAAATGAGCAAAGTGTGTGTGAGCCATTCCAGTCCCTAAGATAAGTAAAGAAGTAAATATAGGTAGAAGAGAGAGTAAATAAAGCGAGCATTGCCCTTTACGCTTGCAAGCGGCATCCCGGAAACTTTTCCCTTACATTTACAAACTTCACATACTACATTCCGCTTCAGTGACTGATGTTAGACTCAAATAACTGGGTTTATGGAAAGAAAGAACGATCGAGCATATAAGTATTATTTCTCGATTACACTAGTCGACAAATTTTGACGTAATTGCGTTAACCTAAGAAAAAAAATATTTTCTAAGCTAATTTTGGGTCGTTGAACACGAAAACGATACCCATTCTTTTTTTCAAAGAAGCGTTTTCGAGGTTTTTTCAAAAAACGTGTTTTTTGGTACCTTTCGCAGTTATTTGTCAATATCTTTAAAAAAAAAAAATCATCTAATCGACGTAAGCAACCTACCGTTCGAAAGGTATTGATACGCCCTTAGCAAAAATATATAACTTGTGTAGATTTAAATAAAACTTATTACTGTTACTAGCGACGAAAATCGAGAATAGTGGAATTTTCAGTCATTTTTGAAAATACACATTTTTAGATGATTATTTAAATCGGATAAGAAATGTAGATGTTATGGAGCACTGAGAAAAAATTCTAACTTTGCATTTTTCACACAATCACCCTTGTAGTAAAAAAAAAGCCTTTCCTCTTGAATTTTTTAGTTTGTGTTGGGTAGAGTCTTCTCGAATTCGCATCTAGGAGTAAGAAAAAAATTAAAAATAAAATTAAAAAAAAATCAAAAATTTATTTTCCGACCAAAAGTGTGATTTTGTGAAAAATATATGCATAGTTAGAATTTTTACTCAGTGCTCCATAAAATCTAAATTTCTTATCCGATTTGGATGATCCTGAACTCAAAATTTACTACAATGATTTATCTTTTACACAAATTTGAAAAAAAATTTAAACAAAATTTTAGATATTAAAAATAAGCATCTAAAAATGTGTGATTTTCAAAAAAATTCCACTTTTTCGATTTTGGTCGCTACCCAGTCGGAAATGCAACTACTTTAAAAGCAATTTAAAAAGTACTTTTTTACGAACTAGTGGTTGGAATTCTTCCTTTTTTCATATAAGCAACTAACTTTATTAACATGGCGCTGTCCTAGGAGCATGTCAATTCTCCGACTCTGCATATGATTTCAACTACTTTAAAATGCATTTGGTTTAGGGAACTTTAAAATGAATATTTTTCGTTTGAATACGAATTCGTTCTGCACTTCACAGATGCTTTTTCATAATTCGGAGACACAAAGAAAATTTCTTATTATCATTTTAGCATTTTGCCTCTGACGGCATTCGAACCCGTACCCTCTGGAAGCCAAAAATTACAGCAAGCAGCTCTGCACACTCAGCCACAGCCAGACATGCAAATATGTTTTCAAATGTTCGCTTTGAATTACGATGCGCAAATCAATAGTCCGACTCCGCATATTACTTAAACTACTTTCAAATGCATTTGGCTTAAAAGTAGTTTGTTTCCAACTACTTTCTTAATTGATGGTTAATTGGGTATTTGTTCCAAAGTAATTTTTCAACTAGTTGTTTTAAAAAAAAATCACTTCCTTGCGACAGGGTACTAACAGTAATAATTTTTATTTAAATCTGCACAAGTTATATATTTATGAAAAGAGCGCATCAATGCGTTCCGAATAGTAGGTTGCTTGCGTCGATCAGATAATTTTTTCAAAAGATATCGACAAATAACTGCGAAAGATACCAAAAAACAGGTTTTTCGAAAAAATCTCGAAAAGGCTTCTTTGAAAAAAAAATGGATTTCGTTTTCATATTCAGCGACCCAAAGTGAGCCCAGAAAATACTTTTTTACAAAGGTTAATTTTTCTTGTAAACTAGTGTTATCTGCCAACATAAGCCAAAGCACCGATTAAAATAATTATAACAATATTTAGGCGTTTACACTTTTACTAAATGTTTGGCCGATCTTCTCCTCCAATTTCTGGTATATATCTTTCTGTTATAACACAAATGGAGGACTTACAATTTTATGATGCCTCGCAACGGCTTTTTCAAGGGAGAAATGCACTCGGTATTTGACACCCCAGCGAATTAACACTTCCTTTTGTATTAAAATATAGCCAGCGTTCGTCGTAATAACAATAAATAAGTCTCAAGGTCAGATCCTAGCAAAAGTTGGTGTTTTCCTAAAAGAGGATTGCTTTACGCACGGCCAGCTATACGCGGCATTGAGTAGAGTACGAGCTTGCGAAGTTAAAAGTAACGGCCAAAGAAGTTTACTGCTAACATAGTTTTTCAAGAAACACTTAAGTACGTAAATGAATTGATGTGTTTTAGAAATAATATAATATTTTGGACAACTTATATTATTATTATTAAGATTAATTTTGAAAATCCTTAAAATCTGTTTGTGATTTTTTCGAAAGAGATAGCACCATGCGACACTAAATTTTATGCAGAAAAAAATCAATGTATTCGCGAAACTAGGCACCAAATATAGTAAAACTTCGTTTTTAGTTCTGATCTCTGGCGTAAGGATCTTTTTTAAAGGACTCTGAAATTTCAAAAATATAATTAATCCAAAAAATTATTTAAAAAATTCAGTGAAATGTGGAATAACAATATGTACATCAAATTAAAGGTAGAATTCTGTAGAATTGAAAAGGATAAAATTTCGTCTTTCTAACTTTATGAGCTTAAATAAGTAAAAATAATTAAAATAACATTTTAATACCTGTTCGTCTTTGTAAACAAAAAAAATGTATTTTTGTAAATTCTACAGAACTTTCTCTTCGATATGGTACCCATTTTTTAAATAGTTTTTTGAATTAACCGTATTTTTGAAACTTCAGTCCTTTAAAAAATCCTGACGTCAAGAAAAAAAACAAAAACGCAGTTTTATTATATTTGGCTCATAGTTTTGTGAGTATGTATATTGATTGTTTTGTGTGTTTTGAATTATTTTAGTTTTCATCGCACGGTCAAACCTACATCGCTTACGAAAGGTGGTACCCATTTCAATGAACATAAGCGTATACTTATTGGAAGCATGTTGCAATATTGCAATATTACGAATCACACAAACAAAGCGAAAATTTTAAATGCACACACACGCGAGGAGTTTTACAGACATTGGATTCGGTCAACTAATGCGCATGCGTCGCAGTTCACTGCTTCAGTTAAATGAACGTAGATTGACTTGGATTGAGCTGATTGTGAGCTGCGCTTGGCTTGGTTTGGTGGCCGCACAGTGGTCTGAAATCAAAAAGTAGGGTTCAAAATAGCGTAGAGCCTCCAATTCTTAACCGATTTCATTCGTTGAGCACAATTTTTGAATATTTATTTGTTTATATAAAAAAATTTAGGGCAAAATGCAGATATTGTAGTAATTCGAAGAAAATCACAAAATGCAAACTTGTTGAAAACAGGTAAAAGATTTCCGCAAAACAAAAAAAATGGAAAAAGAAAAATTTGAGTTGTTATAAAAAATGTTTCACACAAACAAAACTTTTTTCTTTAATTTTGTAGCAAAATTTTAGGTACGCAGTTTTAGAGCCTATTAAATTTTAGTACAACATAGTGCAAGTTTCAAGCGTTTTTTTTTGCTGACATTTCGAGCACACTTTACGTATGTATGTGAAAGAAAATTGCTAATACCATCAGCAAAAAAAAAAATATAAAAAATCAACGCCATTTTTTTCGTTCATAGGGTTCCCTGTAATTGCTTTCAACTACTTTTTATTATGTAACATTCATTATCAGGAACAGGAGAATCGATTTCCCTCAAAATTTCTACATTCTCTGCACTTAGCGCTAAAAAATTTAATAAAAAAAATTCAAAAATTGGGCTCTACAAATCTCATCAGCTTTCACTTAAATAAAATAATAATTAAATCAGTTAAGAATTGGAGGCTCTACGCTATTTTGAACCCTACTTTTTGATTACAGACCACTTTGGGCCACCTTCTGGCTGTCATTGCTGCTGCGGAAGTAATTTAACATTTGACTACACTGCAGCATACAAAGAGAAAAATGTTGCTCCGTTATTTACCAACTCAATGCTGGGAATGCTTTTGTATTGCTTTTGACTTCATTCCAAACTCACATAGGGCGGAATGTAGCAAAAAAAAAACAAACGTTAAGCGCTTGAGTATGAACTCGAAATGTGCCAACTTCAATTCGTTTTACCCTCTTCACTTTTTACTCTTCACTTAAAACTTACATATTACAAATTTTTCTTCTTCTTTGCATGGACAAAGAAAAACCCGCTCGCATGGATCCAAACTGTGCAAATATACATATGTACGAGCACTACATATGTACGAGCACGACATATGTACATAGTTATGTATGTTTATATATAAAAAAGAGCTTTGCCATTTTCAAGCGGCTTTAACTGTACAAACTTGGCCTGGTTTGTGATTTTTGCCCACAATAGCGGAATTAGCCGAGAGCAAACATATGTACATGTATATGTATGTAAGTTTGTTTATTTTTTGTATAATGAGTAAGCAAAAAATGCAAGAAAAGTCGCTTAAAGCATATGCGTGCAAACGACAGTTATTGTTTAATTTTTAGCCGTTTTTTTATTCTACTTTTTTCCTTCCAAGCAAGCAGCATTTGTATGTCTCCAAAACTTTTGTTCGCAAACTCAAGCCAAATTTCTTTCTGCCTTCTTGCTTATTTGGCAAATTTTTTTGATTTTATTTCTTACTCAGTTACTTTGTTTGCTGATTTAACTTGTTTTGTTCCACTTTTTGGCTTTCCAGCTGGTGGGTGTTTGTTTACGAGCGTTGTGACCGGAATTTGGTAAACTTTTTCTCATGGCATGGCTTTAAGCCCATGGAAAGAAAGACAATTATTGGATTGTGACATTAAACCCACACGCGCAGCGAAATGCCATCATTGGATTGCCTATTTTAGGTGGGAAACTATCACTCGCACCACTTACATACACTTTGGACACAATAATATCTTAATTACTATTTAATTGCATAATATTTATGCATATTTAATGCGCATATGAGTATATATGTATATACATTTTAAGTATATGTTTTTGATGTTGTTTTTGTTTATTTTAAAAGTTGATCTATTTAAGCGCTGAACCACATTTAGCTCCGATTATATACGCATTTGTTTCAACTTACCTTTTTCGATTACATTTCGCATTACTCATTCCTATGCATGCACTTACATACATATGTACATATGTACCTGCATATGTATTTATGTATGGAGTATGTATGTGTGCATACGGTATTATTCGACAACGGCTTTCAATTGCTTTAAAAACTCGCATTAAAAAAAGTAAAAGTTTTACTGCGGTGACACTTGTCAAACCAACGAAGCTTGAAAACGCTTGCAAAAGTTTCATTTTCCCCCTCAAGCATTTTCGTTTTCAACACATTCGGTAATAATGCAATTAAATAACATACATATAAAAAGTTTATAATTAAATTTTTATTTAGAAATTTTGCTTTTCTATTCATTTTGATATGAAATTTTGTTCAACACTGGCGTTAGCAAACTTTTCAAAAGCGACACATACTAATGCATCGGTAGCCGAGTTTGGATGCAGATCGATAATTGAGAATGCTGGTCAACCAACTATAAAGTGTGCGATGATGTGATTTCAAATTAGAATAGAGCTGTCATGCACACCTTAGCTCGCCTTAACGCGGCGTTGCTGTGGTGACTCAAAGTTCCTTGAGTGGTGTTTTTACATGCACACCAAATTTTAAAAATGTAACTTTTTGTGGGGATCTATTATTCTTTAATTAATTTTTAATAAGTTTTGACAAAAAAAAACATAACACTTTTTCCTCTGTATACAATAAATAGCAATAAATAAATAAACCAATAGAAATTAATACAAAAAGTAAGGTTTACGTTTATGAAATACGAAAGGTTCTTCATTCAAATAAATAAAAAAGTATACTTATACATATATATATATATAGTTGAAAAGATAAGGTAACAGTTATTTAAAAGAAAGAAACTCTCTTTAAATGCACTAAATATATTAAAAGTTATTGCGACTCGAAATTGGCACAATTTTTACATGAAAGTAAAAAGAAGTAAGATATTTTCTCTGCAACCGCACTTAAATTGTGACGATAAAAAAAACACCTTCAATATAACGGTAATTTATTTAAATCTCTAAAGTTCCTGCAAACTTGAGTTATTATAGTCAATTATTATAGGATACAAAAAAATTTCATTAAAAAAAAATAACCCGAAAAGTTCCTCCAACGGTGTGGTGGGGTATGTGATACCCCAGCTTACTTTGAGAGGCTGTGACAGGGAACAGGAATATCTGGAGTATATTTATTTTCATTTATTTTATCATTTTCTTAATGCATACATATTAACAAAGTATTTTAAATTCAATGTTGTGCTCAATAAGTATATTAATACAGCATTAGAAAAGTTTATGACATTTTTATATTACAAAGTAAAATAGTTCTAAATGTCAATTTCAATGAATAACAGTAAACATTTTGTGGGGTGAACATTGAGAATAAAAAATAAAAAAACATTGTAACAAGGTTAGAAAGAATCAATACAAAGAGTCAATACAATTCCAAAAGACTCCTTAGAGAAAAAAAAAAAACC
>JAPVRG010291139.1:0-11102 GCA_029783565.1 Rhagoletis cerasi
GAAGGTGAGGAAGCAGCCTCTGTCAATTGCAAATATTTATTTTCTAGATAAATCTCATTTACGACATTTATTTGTTTGTTTGTTGATTTGTCTGTTTGTGCGCGTGTGGCCATGGAAAGTAAAAGCACTAATTTGTTGTAGTTTTGTGGAATTTCTTAGTTGAAAAGAGACACAACTCAAAATTACCCTTTTGCCATAAAACGCGAAAAATTGTGTTCAAGCACATGTTAATCATATGGGTAAGGGAGACTTTACATTCGATTTTTTCAACAAATTAAAATAAAACTTTGTTGCAGCTTTTGCTGAAAGGTCTGTGAGCATTTTTAGCGCATTATTTCAAAAATGAAAAATTTTGAGTTGCGATTCTTTTGAAGATGGTGTGCGATATATATGTACCTCTGTTCCATTTTATACTAAAGCTTAGAGTATATATCCAAATTCATTAATATGCATATCATTTATCAAAGCACGTGTCTCTAGCAAACGACCCTCAGATTTAAATTATTTTGCCAAAAGTCAGGTTCCTTAAGGCCTTTTTACTTGAAGCATGAGACTGATTGCGTGACAACTGATACACAATTCCCGATTTTAACTTCAATAAACCCAAAATTTGGTATTTCATATCATGCCTTCGATCACACTCACCGCTATTTATACATCTAACCGAAATGCAGTTATGTTCTTTTCAAATTTCTTGATTTAGTTTTTTTTGGAAAATTACTAATATGGTTAAATAAATATATTAATTTTTTAAATGCTTTACACTTCAGTCACTATTTGCAGTCTTAAAAAGGTTTATCAGATTCGATGAGTTCTGAGCCAAAGTGGAAATAGCTTCAATGATGTCGAATATTATTTGTGTAGAACCAAATACTACGTTTTCAATGGAGTCTATGTTCCTAAATTAATTTAAAAATGTATTTTACTTTTTACCGTGTCTACACTGTACTGAAAATTCTTTTAATATAATTTAAAAAATGTGTATCGCCGGATGAGTGGAAGATCGACGTATCTCGGCAGCCGGTTCGAAAACGCACTATCTCAGAAAACGATTGAAAAACGCCTTATTTTAGAATTTGATTCAAGAACGCTCTATCACAGCTGAATTTGTATTGAATTTACTTTGAGATAGGCCGTTTTTGAATCGGCAGCTGAGATATGGCGTTTTCGAACCGGCTACCGAAATATGTAGGTCGATCATCCGCTCAGCCGTCGATATGTGGTATGTCTATCAATCCAGTATCCAAAGAACAGCAATCAGCCTAAATCGATTCACTTCAACGACATATCAGTCATAATATTGTTACCCAAGTGTATTTTGCGATTGTGAAATAAGACAGGTTAGTACGGTTTAGTCAGGGTATAGTTCAGCTTACAATATTCTGTTAGAAATCGGGAGATAATCTTTACGGTTTCCTGGTTAATCTCATGCATTTCTTAAAACGTTTTAGATTAAACGCTCCCATACGAGCTTAGGAATGCTGTGGAACCCCTAACGATTTCTATGAGCTTCTTTCTCTTAGTTAGCCAAAATAGAGATTGCTATTTTCCCTTGCCGTGAAAGTGTTCTGGGCCAACAAAAGGGGTGATGCTCCTTTATTTGCGAATTTATCGGCAATTATATTTCATATACCAATGTATTCCGGTAGCCAGAGAGCCCAGAGAGCCCAAACTATACTGGGCAGAGCGAGAGGGTTCAGCTTGTTAAGGCAAAAGTTTTGATGTTACCTGAAGATACCACACTGCCTCAGTTATTTCGTAAACATCCGTAAAGAAATTTTAGTTGTGGTGATTGTATCTTTCTACCATCAATCTTTTATTTATTATTACGTGAGATCCCTCCATAAAATAGGTTTGAGTACAACGACCGAAAATAACAGTTAAGTATAGGGATTTTTATTTTTAAATCATTGCCAACCCGTTATTTTTGGATTTTTATTTTTAAGATCAGGAATAATCGTTGAATTTGGGATTTTAATTTCTCGGTCAAATTTTATTGTCAGTTTTTGAATTTTATTTTTTCGATTAAAAATAATCGTTATTTTCGATTTTTATTCTTTTCGTTAATTTTTAACCGTTATAACGGAGACTGCATTTTTATGATCGATTTAAATCTAAAAAACTAAATCTGAAAATAACGATTTTTTGTGATCGAAAAAATAAAAAACCATAAAATAGCGGCAAATCTTGATCAGAAAAGTAGATATCCAATTTTAACTATCAAATTATAACTTTTGTTATAAAGTTCATAACCCTTACGGTCCCTAGTACAATCATTTTATAATAATGTAGCCAAATGGCCGCTCAGTTAACTATTAAGTTAAGTTATAACCCTCAACAGAGCTTTTAAAGCTTTCATCGCTTACACTACTACTTCAGAGAAGTAGTATTCTTAATTCCTGTGGGTAAGTGTTTTAAAAGGCCGCTGCTTCAATAACACTCTGCTTGAATCACAGAGTTTTTCCTGTAAAGATTCAGTTAGCCAAGACTTAGACATAATTTAACTTACTGTAAGAAATCGTCAATGATTACACGTCAACATTTTGTTTTTGTATGTTCTTTTTCAGCTGATTGATATTTCGCCGCTTCTATTGCCACATCAAAAAAATGCACGCAAAAAATGCTTGCGTTCATTTATTTTTAAGAAATACAAAAACAAAAATATGGCAAGCCTGATTCTTTCACCGCTCTCAATTTACGCTAAAACTTAACTTAGGAATCTAAATCCTACAGCTCTAAGTTTTCTAAGATAAGTTCAGTTTTGGCTAACCAGAAACACGCATTGCTGGTATGGTAGATTTGTCTAAGTTGAGTAAAATTATGTCGTAGGTCTGGGCTAACTTACGCTTAAGGCAGGATTCCTGACAAAAAAAAGCTAATTCGAATACGATGAATCCAGTGGTGCTGACTGTTTTTTTCTATGTTAGCTTTAGACTTCGAGATATTTAAAATTCAAATGCATAGGCTGGAATACCGTAGATATTAGGAAAATTTAATAGAGAAAACCTAAGAGAAGATTTTCTTCGATACACCTCTTACTTATTCTTAATAATATTTCCAAGTAAGTTTGTATTAGAAAAAACCTTTTCGCTTAAATGTGTTATGTAGAATATCTCAAACACTTGATGTAAAAAGTTAAAATGGCTATTATGCTCTGAGGTAGAATACTGAATATGCGCAAAATATATAGCTGGCGTGGTCAAAGGCACAAGATACCAGGCCATGGCTCACCCTTCATAGCATTTTCTTGTATACTCGTACTCCCATGTATTTAAGTATATCAAAAGTTTTTGTATGAAAATAATTACTTAACTACTACAAAACTTGGAAGGCATTTATGCACATACGAGAATTTATTATCAAGAATCTTTCGCAATTCCTTTAACGTCAAATCGTTGTAGGAATCACTCGATATAAGTGGGTTGGTTATACATATTTACTTATTTATAGGTACATACATGTTCGATGAGGTTACGTAGCATTCTAATTGAGTTATTTTTTCCTTTTAACTGTTTGTCTATGCGGATGTTTCAATTTCTTATACACAGTTTTACATACATACATATATATACATATATCCATATGTATTTACTTAAAGACTTGTACTTTTACTAAGGAAGTAATTAATCTAAAGCAATTGACTTTATTTTTCTCTGTTGATTTCACTTATAATTACTCTCGCAAATATTCAATAACAATTTACCCTACAATGATTGTTGTTTTCTTTTTTTTTGTAATAAATAGCTTAAAAGATAGCGCGCCATGTAGCTTAGGATTACTTACTTACTTAGCTACTTAGTAAACAAGTGTAGCCCGAACGCAGCTGTAGAAATTATCACTTGTCTCGGAAGCTGCGTATCAGCGACACAAAAAGATGGGTCACTGGCTTATCAGAGGGTTGCGGTGTAGGCACATGAACCGCGGATTAGAAACAAAAAGTATCACAAAGCTGTTACAGTGAACTCATGAATACATATGTATGTACATATGTGGAGAAGTTGATAGTTTTATAAATATGTATGTGTAGCTGGCTGGCAGCTGAAGCACTTATGCGTTTGCAACATAAAATTAACATATGTATTTATGTGTGTAGGTATGTGCTTTATAGTCAAACTATGATCATTTAATTCAATTCAAAATGATGAATAAAAAGTACACAATTTATTGAAATTCCAATGTAAATATGTGCTCTCATATAAAAAATAATACACAAACTTAAGCATTAGGGCGGCTCATTTTTGTTTCACTCTCAGAATGTGTTATAAATCTTAAAAAAAATATTACCATAGCTATAGGTTCGATGTTTAGGCAAAAGTTGGTAAGAAATGATTAATATATCTATTTGACAAAAACTATGTAATCCCTCAGTTTTAAAGATATCCTGCCAAAATTTGGTTTTCTTAATAATGTATTAATCACCTAATCGGCAAGATAGGAACACTAAAATACATAAATGCCTCACATAAAACTGATTGTTCAGTTATGAGGTTTTGAGGTTATAATACGTTCACTTAAACAGTTAAGAACATAAAATTTTGCACTCTTTCACTTATGGAAAGTTTATAGTGAAAATCATCAAAATCGGGTAACTGTAACTTATAGCTTCTATAAAACTGATTGTTTATGTATGATTTTTGCGCTATTACCCCTCCATTCAAATAGCTGAGAAGCTGAAATATTGTACCCTACTTCTTAATTATAATGAGCTTGGGTTAAGTTAGATTGGGCCACAGTTCCCCGTTGAACTAAGACTCAAAGTCATTTAAGATGCTGCATGGCGTTTAGAGTTATCCCTGTTTCCCTAAAAGCCACTTGGTACTGAGAAAAAGTGGATAAGCCACAATATTTTGTTCTCCGTTTTGCTAGCGGCGGGCAATGGCAGCGAAGGTATTTGCAGTAGTCGTTCTAGGATGCGCGCAGTCCAGCTGTGTGTAATCCAATCAGGCAATGTCCGGTAGGAACTCCTACTCATCGCGCTATGCAGATGTCTACCCTCCTAGTATAAGTAGAAATTTCGTGCGTTGGGCATTTATAGCTGCCCAGAGTGTTTTGGCAATATGACAAAAAGTATATGTAGATATCGTTACTAGGAAGCGTATCACACTGTACACCAACTTTTCTGTCGAGTTTTGATTCATATTGATTCTCTTTCAAATTCATTTCGCTCCTTTAGTGGTGACGGGGCATAAACTTAGTGTTGATAGTGGGGTTAGGTGGAGTATATGTATGCATACCAAAAAAAGGTTCGCCGTACATCCCTGAGTTTAAATTATTTTTGCGATGCAATTTTTTGAATTTTTTTTAGCTGAACGTAGGGGTCGCCTTTGAAATTTCTCGTTATATCATCGGAATTTACAGTCGGATCTTAAATTATTATATATCGATGTTCTTGTCTCGAGGATTTCTTTTGTTCTAAAGTTCATTGACCCCAAGTACACCGTTCTAGTACTTACCCACCAGACTTCAGTTCTTATCACACTAACGTACCACCCTAATGCCATAAAAAATAAAGCTCACCAAAAATCATTAAACTTTAGCTAAGGAAGTATTTCGATTATTCCAGTAGAATTATTTGTAGATATTTAAGCTGCTGAGTCTCCCCAGAATTACATTATCTTTATTAAATATAAATTCGGTATTTTTTTTTTAAGAAAACTGAATAAATGTTATGGTATTTAGCCCCTTGGCGAAGAATACTTCGATAAAATGAAATAGAATATGGTTACAGGACAACCACAGAAAAATCGTTTGAAATCTGAAAAAAAAAAAAAAATTGTCCGGTCTAATGCTATACACACTATATAGTATATAGCTATTTATATACATACCTACATACATATACATACTATACAGTTCACACAATATCACTTGACCGCTAACCACTCAATTGACCGCCAACACCTCTCTCTCAACACTCTGAAAAATAGATACATATGTACATATATAAGTTTGTGCATTAACATTCTACTGCTGAATTTATTAGCATTCGTATGACAAGTGACAAGTCGCAGTGTGAATCACATAGCCAGTCAGCAGCTGAAACCTGTTAATGACGCAAGCATCATCTATATACATATGTATGTATGTACATTTATCTACTATTTTTGCGAGCAGACAATAAGCGGGGCTTCACAGGCCAGATCAAAATCAGCAAAAAAAAAAAAAAAAGATTTCCAAATAAAACACAGCCGCACTACGCGTTCGACTGCAGCTTCTGATGGACTTTGGGTTGTGTTTATTTGCATTTTTCTGATGAATATATTTCGAATATGCAAATTACATAGTTTATTTCCTTGAAATAAAATAATTTTCGCTATTGTGATTGTGATTTTGTTGTGTTCTCCATTTCGTCCGTTCTGTCCCCCACACTCATGTCACCATTTGTGTATTATTGTTAGGTATTTTTGTCACGCATGCATACACTATTTTCATATACGCACGTATCTATGATTGCATTGCAATAAAGTAAACAATAAATATTATTCTATCTTCATACCTCAAAAAACAAAAAACAAAATACGTATACGCAGGTCTAGGCAAACTGCTCACACCCGACCTCGAGATCGCTCTACAATTCTGCTCTCACTTGATTTACGGTTATGCCGGTATCAACCCAAACACCTATCAGGTGCAGAGTCTGCACGAAGACTTGGACATACACAAGCATCAGTATTCCGAGGTGACAGCGCTGAAGCGTAAATATCCACATCTGAAAGTATTATTGAGTGTCGGTGGCGATCAAGATATAGATCCCGAGCATCCCAACAAATATATTGAGCTGTTGGAGGGCGAGAAGGTCAAGCAAACTTCATTCATCAATTCAGCCTACTCGCTGGTGCGTTCCTATGGCTTCGACGGCTTGGATTTGGCATTCCAATTCCCGCGCAATAAACCACGCAAAGTACACTCTGACGTCGGTATGGTGTGGAAGAAATTCAAGAAGCTCTTCACGGGCGATTTCGTAGTGGACGAGAAGGCCGAACAGCACAAGGAAGAGTTCACGGCATTTGTGCGCGATGTGAAAAATGCTTTGCGTCCGGACAACATGATGCTCACGCTAACGGTATTGCCGAATGTCAACTCGTCCTGTAAGTGCACTTCAAAATCTTTTAAATACGTAAAACTTACTCATTCCCCTACTCACTCTCTATGCAGGGTATTTTGACGTGCCAGCTTTGGTCGGTAATTTGGACTTTGTCACGCTGGCGACCTTCGATTTCCTTACACCTGAGCGCAATCCGCAAGAAGCCGACTACACCGCGCCCCTCTATGAGCTCTACGATCAGAACCGCTTGCCACATTATAACGTCAACTTCCAAGTCGAATATTGGCTCGCGCAACAGTGTCCGGCCAGTAAGATCAATGTCGGTATTGCCGCCTATGGCCGCGCTTGGAAGCTAACCACCGATTCGGGCATGACCGGCGCACCTGTGGTGAAGGACACAGACGGCCCAGCGCCGGCTGGCATGCAGAGCCAGAAACCTGGTTTACTCTCCTGGCCTGAGGTGTGCGCCAAGTTGCCCAACCCAGCGAATGCCTATTTGAAGGGCGCAGATGCACCGCTGCGTCGTGTAAGCGACCCCACCAAGCGTTATGGCACTTACGCGTTCCGACCAGCGGACGGCAATGGCGAACATGGCTTGTGGGTGAGCTATGAGGATCCCGATACGGCTGCCAATAAGGCTGCTTACGTGCACTCGAAGAACCTGGGCGGTTTGGCCTTATTCGACCTGAGCTACGATGACTTCCGTGGACTGTGCACTGGTGATAAGTATCCCATTTTGCGCGCAGCCAAGTTCCGTTTGTAAAATATTCCTCGCTACTTTTTCACGAACCTATGTCGAATTTTATTTTGTTATATATTATTTTTTCTAAATAAACAAAGAATTTTTTACCTAAAAAAAGTTTATTCGACATTTCTGTATTATCGCAGAGTTAATGAGCGTATTTCCAGTGATCTCGCTGAACCTTAAACGCGTCCGCTGATAAGTTTCTAAGAAAGCTGTTTTATATTCGCGAGATGATTTCTTATGTTCAAATATTATTCCCATTTTGTACTTCAAGCTGATTACACGTACGCGATGAAACTTCTGCTTGTCTCATTAGCTTTTATAGCGTGTTCGAGCTGGGCGTCCGCGTCCATATTGGAGCGCAATTTAGTGTGCTTCTACAATTCCAATGCCGCCACGCATACAGGTTACATTTTGCATTTTACTCATCTTTTCCCTCTCTAACATCTCTCCCACAGGTGCAGCTCATTTCAGCACCGCTGACTTGGAAATCGCTTTGCAGTTTTGCACACACGTCATTTACGGCTACGTGGGCATCAAGCCGGACACCTTCCAGCTGATGAGCCTCAATGAGAATCTGGACATACAGCGTCGTCACTTCGCCACTATCACAGCGCTGAAAGAAAAGTTCCCATTCGTAAAATTCCTGCTGAGTGTTGGTGGCGATCGAGACTCTGGCGATCATGAGAAGTATATAAATCTGCTGGAGGCCGGCCGCCAAAAGCAGACAGCTTTCATAGACTCAGCGCGCGACTTCCTGCGTAGCTATAACTTTGATGGCTTGGATTTGGCCTTCCAGCTGCCACGGAACAAACCGAGAAAGGTGCACTCGGATATCGGTTCGGCGTGGAAGAGTTTTAAGAAATTCTTCACTGGCGACTTCATTGTCGACGAGAAGTCAGATGAACACAAAGAAGAGTTGACAGACTTGATTAAGGATCTGAAGAATACGCTGCGTATGGATAATATGTTGTTGTCATTGACGGTGCTGCCAAATGTGAACTCGAGTTGTAAGTACTAGGCCTAGTAAGCCATTTTAGGAAGCAAGTAAAGAGAAGATGAAGGAAAACAGTAAAGGAAGGTAATTACTCTGAAAGTCAATCATAAATCTTCATCTTCTCTTGCTTCCTTTACTTCTCATCGCTCACTCACTAACTATTTGCGTCCACCTTTTCAGGGTACTTCGATGCGCCAGCGATTGCCGACAGCTTGGACCTCATCAACTTGGCAACCTTCGATTTCCTCACACCTGAACGCAATCCAGAGGAAGCTGATTACACCGCACCGCTCTACGAGCTGTACGATCAAAATCGTATGCCCCACTACAATGTAAACTTCCAGGTGGAGAATTGGTTGCTGCAACGCGTACCCGGCAACAAAATTAACGTTGGCATTGCAACCTATGGACGCGCTTGGAAAATGACTAAAGAGTCGGGCACTACTGGCTTGCCTGTGGTGCCTGCAACCGAAGGCGCAGCACCTGCTGGTCCAGTGACGAAAACACCTGGTCTCCTCAATTGGCTCGAAGTCTGTCAACGTCTGCCAAATCCCTCGAACATCAATGCCAAAGGTGCTGATGCCCCTCTACGTCGCATCAGCGATCCCACCAAGCGTTACGGCACTTATGCTTTCCACACCGCTGATGAGGATGGCGCAAACGGTGTATGGGTGAGCTATGAAGATCCCGATACGGCCGCTAGCAAGGCCGGTTATGTGAAGGCAAAGAATTTGGGTGGTGTGGCGTTGTTCGATCTTACTTTGGATGACTTCCGTGGCCAGTGCACCGGTGATAAGTTCCCCATGCTGAGGGCTGTTAAATACAGGCTGCTTTAAGTGAATTGGGGAGAAAATATATAGAGAATATATGCAGCTGCAGCTTTTCGTCGAGTGATCAGTACTGAAACTTTAATTAGATACATGAATTTTAAAACAGTTATCGATCAGTGATATTTGTTTATGTTAGAGTTTTTATTTGAACTGGCTTAACTAAATTTGAGTCTGTATATCCTGCAAGAGAAGATAATACATTTATTGTTATTGCTTATGATTTGAAAATTTATTTACTTGAACCATTGAATTATTAAATCAAGATAGAGAGCTTTGTTGAATTTTCTTAATTGTTTTCATTATTTTAGCTGTCTGACCCGACAGGCGTTGTTTTGCCCCAATTTCTATAATCAGAGAAAAGCTTTTGGAAATTAAAAGGACCAACTCGATATCTCTGAGCCAATAATATGTTTTTTATATATTTATTATTGAGTCAATAAGTCGCTCGCCACTCTGATCAAGATAATTTTGTAAATTTTTGCTGTACTTACCTTTTGAAATAATTTTAAAATATTGTGCTGAAATTTCCTTTATTACGTGTTACTCCCATATTGGACAGGGTATACATAGTTGCCCACATAATTAACGTACACATATATGTGTGTATGGTTAGGATTTACAATACATGGCTTAAACATACATACATATTTTAATACATTTTTTAAAATTCTGATGATGGTGCAATACTAGCACCGAAAGCTAAATAAATATATAAAAAACATATTATTGGCTCGGAGATCTCAAGTTGGTCCTTTTAATAGGAAAACCGAGCGCTAAACTATTTCGCTTTTGGAAATGTTTATTCTTAGTCTGCGGGGCGGCCTTTAAGACTTGCCCACGTATGAAGACACAAAGTGCCGGCGAGTGCAGCAGTGCGTCAAGAGCAGCGCCAGGTGTTCTAGAAAAAGCTCACAGCATAGGGAAATCCTTCTTTGAAGTTTAGCAAGCGGGTTTCCCACGCTATTTATTTAGAGTCTGCTCCACCATGTCTCTGACGAATAGCTGATTATGGGTCTGATCATAGAGATATGCATCCAGAGGATTCCCTTAGGCGACTGACTCCACGTTTTGCCAAAGACCTCATTACATTGCCAAAATGCTGCCAATACTCTGGAGGTCTTGTGCTCCACGTGAGATTTCCACGATTGTTTTGTATCCAGAATTACTCCTAGATACTTCACTGCGGAAGGAGACTGAATTGTTACGCCTTTAAATGTGAGGGGAATGAGATCATCCGACCTTCTCCTTCTAGTGAAGAGCACAAAACTAGTTTGGGTTGGGTTAGCGGTAGAGATGGGCACGGGCCGGAATATTTGCTGTCAGCACGAACTCGTGAGTGCATGGGCGTTCAGTAAAATTTCATAAAAGCACGAATTAGCACGAAAAAGCCCGTTATTAATATTTGTATTTTATTTTACTTATGTACCAGTTAATCGTTTGAAACTCTCATCTAAATTTGAGTAATTGGTTTTATGTGAGATGAAT
>JAPVRG010291158.1:7646-21367 GCA_029783565.1 Rhagoletis cerasi
AGAGATAGTACTGCCGAATTTTCCCGTAACTATAATTGCCAGCTCATCTGCGTACCCCACAACCTCGTAACCACACTCATGTAGTCTGTTTAAGAAGTCATCCACAACAAGTGACCAAAGCAAGGGAGAAAGGACCCCTCCCTGTGGGCAGCCTCTCACGGCTCTGATCTTCACTTGAGTATTGCCCAAGGACGATGTAATTTCACGCTTGCGAAGCATATCGTCGAAGATGGCTATAAGTCTTGAGCTCAAACCCCATTTCCTACAAAAAAGTCTTCTGCAGGCCCACATGGCCCGTGTGGATTTAGTAACCGTTCTTTCAAGATGGGGATTCCAATTAAGTCTCTTATCTAGAGTTATCCCCAGATATTTGACCTCATCGGAGTATTCAAGTACTGACCCTCCAAGAGTGACCGGACCAAGGTTTGGCTTATACCTCGTTGTAAGCGGTACCAGAACAACCTTCAGAGGATTTATGCTGAGGCCCTCATTGGCACACCAGTTTGAGACCACGCGAAGAGGTGCGCTTGTAACGTTAGAGATAGTACTGCCGAATTTTCCCGTAACTATAATTGCCAGCTCATCTGCGTACCCCACAACCTCGTAACCACACTCATGTAGTCTGTTTAAGAAGTCATCCACAACAAGTGACCAAAGCAAGGGAGAAAGGACCCCTCCCTGTGGGCAGCCTCTCACGGCTCTGATCTTCACTTGAGTATTGCCCAAGGACGATGTAATTTCACGCTTGCGAAGCATATCGTCGATCCACCCAACAGTAGTAGGGTCTATGCCTCTTTGGACCAATGCCCTTGAGACAGATCCATAGGCAGTATTATCGAAGGCCCCTTCAATGTCTAAGAAGGTACACAGAGCGATCTCCTTGGCCTCGAAGGCCCTTTCGATCCTACTAACCAGATACTGTAGGGCCGAATCCGTTGATTTCCCTTTGACATAGGCGAATTGTGTCTGGTGTAAGCGAGTGAAAGTGTTTATTGTCTCCCTAATATGGAGGTCCAAAAGTCTCTCTAACGTTTTGAGAGTGAAGGAAGTTAGGCTAATAGGTCTTTATGATTTAGCTAAGTCAAGGGGCCTGTTGTCCGATTTCCGAATAAATAACACGGACACCTTCCTCCAAGCATACGGTATGCATTCCCAACAATAACTAGCCCTAAATATAAGGATCAATGGATCAATGATATCCTCAATACTTCTTTGCAGTAGTGCTGGGGAAATCCTATCACCACCAGCTGCTTTGAAAGGTTCGAAAGACTCTACCGCCCATCGTACCTTATCCCTCTCAAAGATGGAACCATATCTGCTTTGACTTCTCACTCTAGGGAACCTATGTTCCGAGGAGGCAGGGGTCATCAGATCATGCTCCACCGAGGAACCTGGGAAATGCCCTTGAAGTAGGTGATGTAGAGTCGCCCTGTTATCGTTTGTAAAGGTGCCATCTTGCCTGCTTAGGAGGCCTATCCCATTGGAAGGCTCCTTTGATAAGATTTTATATAGACCAGAGGCTTCAGGCAGATTTCCATCGACTCACATTGTCGCCTTCATGAATCCTTCTTCGACCGCCAAGTAATCTAGTTGTAATCAGTGAGACAGGCCTTATACTCGTCCCCCTGATGTGTCCTTTTGGCCCTGTTGCAAAGCTTCCTGACAATTTTGCGCTTAGCATCCAGTTCCCCGTTCCACCAGGGAACCTTACGTTTCATCAAGGTGGAACAAGTAACTGTGCTATCATGGAAGGATTCCAACATAACTCTGTTTAGCAGATCCGCTGCAACCTCCATTTCGTCGATTGAGTCAATGCTGGTTAGCAACGAGTCTGCTCTAAAGTTTACTAGAGTTTTGAAAAGGGCCCAGTCAGTTTTCCTGGGCTGGAAAGTCAAGCCTCGAAGCTCAGATCGCCCTGGGATCTCAAAAACTATGTGTTGATGATCCCAGAGCGATGCTTCTTCCGAGACTTGCCAATTCCAAACACATTCGGATATTGATCTGCTACAGAGAGTGAGATCTAGTACCTTCTCCCTGACGGCAGTAATAAATGTAGGTTTGCAACCTCTATTCGCAAAGTCCATGTTATTTTGTAAAAGATATTCTAAAAGGTACTCACCCATTTCGTTGATATCGGAGCCACCGTGTGGTGGGCACTCGCATCGCAACCGATGATAAATTGTCGTTTAGTGCGTCGACAGAATTCGACGAGCTGCTGCGCCTCCACTGACGGTATAGTGGGGACGTCACCAGGAAAGTAGGCGGATGCAAGGACCATTTCTTGCACCCAACCCACCGTCGACACCTCAACTACAGCAGCTGAAAGGTCCCTGGAAATAAAAGGGGTAAGAGGGGTGATATTTAGGTTATCGTTAATCAATAGGGTGGCGCGGGGGGTACCCCCAAGCCGCTCGTAGATTAACCTACCTGAACTACCCAGTCCTCTTACTTGGCCTCCGTAAACCAAGGTTCTTGCAGCAGACCTATTGCGAATTTACGTTCGCTGGCTGACCTATCAATTGTGGCTGATGCCCCCTTGGCATGATGTAGGTTAGCATGTAGCACCCTTAAGGTGCTCATTGCTTCCGCTAAAGCGACGCTTTAACGAGACACTCCTTTTTGTCTCGTCGGGACCCCTTTTAACTGGCATCACCGGTCCGTTATTCTCGTACGGTGGTGGTGTTTTTAGCTGGCTTGGAAGCCACGTACTCTTGTCGCCCAACGGCGGCCTTCAACGTGGGCTGTCGAGTCACACTCGAGGCCACATATCCATTCCCTGTTGACACATCAGGTAGCACAGTTGCTTGCCTGCTGTTTGGAATTGGGTTAGATCCTTGACCCGAAGGTGCCTCGCCAGCACAGATCTCCGCCTGTGGAACTAGTTCACCGCGGCTGCTCCCTCTACTGTGATGGCCGTGTGCCAGCTGCCAGCATGCCCAGCGGCTCTGCTGGTAGATGGTCGCACGTCCAGTTCGGGTTCAGTCGGGGCAAGAGCTTCCCTAGCTTCCTCCTCAAGATCGGTGACCTCCGCCTCTTTCGGTTGCTGCTCTTTAGCTCGCAACAGCAGTTTAACGTGCCCATACCTGTAGGCGATCCTACCTTTGGCTGCGGTTAGCTTCACCATTGAATCGTGGTCGATGACGATGACCAGGTGCAGACACTTCTGTTGCGCCTGTCTGCGGGAAACTTTCCAGCACGCAGTTGATAGATGGTTCTGGGCTCCGATGGTGGCCAGGACCTTCTCAGCGGTTAGCTGGGTGCTTTGAGGAAAGTAGCCCCGAATGACATGCGTCCGAGGGAAACTGCTTTTCTCAATGAGGGCCACTTTTGGCCTTGATGTGTTCGGCGTGTAGCCGTAGCCATGTCGCGGTTTGGGAATTCGAGCAGACAACGAGAAGCCACCCAGCTCGAGGGACGCATCTCTCAAACTCCGGCATTACGTCAGTCCCCGATCGCTCAAACACATCTATTATATACTATGGGAGCTGAGCCAGTTGCCCTGCTCCAAGTGGTTTGTTGACGGGGTCAACGGAAATGAAGCCCAGTTCGACACTACTCGCCAACTTACTGGCTTTCGTTGGCCCCATACGAGCCGGTCGAGGCTTCTTTGTGACAGCGTCACGAGGGGATTGCTCCTCGGAGCGCACCCGTTTCAACCTCCCATCGGAAGTCGAAGTACTCTTGGATAATTGTAGAGCCTCCTCCCTAGACTTTCCACGGTCTAGAGCTCACTTAAAAACTCTCCTTTCGCGAGAGTTGAAGTGTACGAAGCCAGAAGTAGGATTTAAATTTACTCCTTGCACCAATGTGCCAACTTCGGTTAGCCCTCAGGCAGCAGAGCATACACTGATATCGGCGAGGATGACAGTGCTATCAGTATCTGAGTCCGAAGAAGCGTCGGTCACCAGAATTCCAGCAGATGAGCTCGAGAACGGTACGGCTACTAGTTCCGGAGCTCCTGATAAACAGGCGGAGTTAGAAAGCCCAATGGCTTCCGACAACACCTCTGAGCCTCCATTAGCGTGCCCAATGGCTCCGCCGGAGGTAGCGGTAGGCGGCCCACTGGCCACTGAACTAGCCGGACTGACCTCAGCCGTGCAGGCTTGGAGTGATGGAATTGGAGCTCCATCTGGCAAATTTTTTGTGTTTTTATGTGTGTTCAGATAATTCCCACAAGTAAACAGGAAAAGGGAAAAGTACACCTCGGTAACCCCGATCCCACGGCAAGTCTGGTTGAAGCTATAGGACGGCCGGTATCCAGAGTCCGCATACTAGGAACCAGGCACCCCCCTGGCCATGCATCCTTCGGCGTATGCTGTTCCACCTTAGAGTTGGGGTAATTTTACGGGAAAGAGAGGCAGCTCAGAAGGCGATCCGAGCAATGATGTGAGACCACTGTCAGACCCATTACCCCGACTGCCCTCTAAAATTATCTTCTCCTCCCCGAGAGTTTTCTTCTCTCCGCCCGACTACCACTAGCCAGCACCGTAGCCAGAGACATGACATACATAGCTATAGCCTGTTTCCAGCCGCCCCCGCGTGGAGCGTATAGTCGCACTTCCGGCAGTGCATGCGGACGGAAGACACCCCCAAAGGAGTGACGACCATCCGTACACCTGTCGGCTGACGGCCAAGGCAGACCTAAGAAAAACAGAGAAAAATTACAGATAGTTCTACAGAAGGACGGGAATATTCGATAACTAGAACTTTTGATTAGAACCTTCTAGAGTTGCCATGAGAGCGGAGCACTGCGGGTATATAAAGGCGTTGCCACAGTACACAGCAGTCAGTCGTAAATCAGAAAGCGGAAAGTAAAGTTCGGTTGTTAAACGGAAAGCTAAGAGTGAAGTTGCTAATAAGCAAGTGATCAATAAAATTGAAGCTACCAAGTATTGTAACGTGTTTGTTGTACAATAAAGTGAGTTATACTGTAATTTGGGCATTTTTATTTAACAATCCAGTGATCGAGTCCGAAGGATTTGGGATTCTTAAATATATCCCAGAAAAGCAAGTATTGCAAATGTTGGAGTTTTGTGAATTTAAGATACAGCCCCTCAAAAAGGAATTGGCAAAGCGATCACTATCCACTTCTGGAAACAAAGCGGAATTACAATCACGGCTGCTGGAAGCTATGGAAACGGTACGTATCGACGTGGAAAAGTACGAGTTCGATCTTGAATCACAGGATGTATCCACAAAAGGTGAAGGAGATGAAGAGGTTGCTTGTTCATCTAAGGGCGTGCACGATACATTTGCGAGGGCTGAAGAACGTGAAAAGGCTCCATCAACGAATATGGATATCAATATGATATTGGCTGCAATTTCTTCGCTGAAGTCGGAGATTTCCTCACAGATTTCAGCGCAGTTATCACCCGGATACACGAATGTCAGAGATGTAATCACAGATCTCTTCACAACTGCAAATACAAGAGTCACGTATGTCATCGCAGCTGGAAGCACAACAAAAAGCACAGAAGGTACACATGTCGCAACTCCCAATGCAGCTGGATGCAAAAATTGCACAACTCCAAGAGAATTTAGTGAAAAATAACGCGGAACACAAAGAAACACAGGACAAAATCGAGGAGCGGCAAGATAAAATCGAAACTCTAATTAAGGAGAAACAGGACACAGCCAAGGCAAAAGCGGATGAGTTAGAAGGTCGTCTCCGTGAAATGCAGATGAATCGTCCAGTTACTTCGACGAACGCTCCCAAGGTAAAAGTTCTATCCTTTGACGGCACAATTCCTTTCCACGTCTTCAAGATCCAGTTCAAAAAGACGGCCACCGCAAACAAGTGGAGCATGGAGGATAAATCCGCTGCACTATTTGTTGCATTAAAAGGACCTGCAGCGGAAATTTTGAAAACTGCTAACGAGTGTGAGGGGGACAATTATGATGCATTGATGGGTGTAGGGGAAAGGCGTTATGGTATTGAGCACAGGAGACAGATTTACCAGATGGAGCTGGGGAGCCGAAGAGATAGAGTGCTGACCGTGGACACATTCCATAATTCGTCCCAAATTGGCGACATGGTACGTGAGACCATTACCTGGAGCGAAGTTGCAGACTGCCACTGGTGAGTACACCCAAGTGTTAGGAGAAATACCATACATACCACAAGTTTATAGTGGCAGACATTGGTGTGGACTTCCTATTCGGGCAAGGCATGAAGTTCGATCTAAATAGAAAAATCCTGACAAATCACGACAGGAAAGTGCCACTTGGGTTCGAAGACGACAACCAGTACTACAGCAAACGGTTGATCTTAGAGGAAGTCCAGCAGGTTCCACCAACGACGGAAGCGGCTAGCAAGAAAGAGGTGGCTTCAAAAGGAGATGGTGGCAGTTCGGCTGTACAGGATAAGCGTGCCATGAAGTTGCAAAAAGGAAGTGGTCATTGCAAGCTAGTTAAATGTTCGAGATATACAGGAAGTCGCAAATCGCAGTAGCCGTGACAACTATCATCGTGCACCGAAGTTTCCAGGGAAAGGTCACGGTCAGAAGAGGAAGCACAACCAAGCAGTAAAACCCTCGGCGAAGGAAAAGGTTATGCATATCTGGTCAATGACCATAAAATCGGCGGGAAATGCTGCACGGTTACAGAAGTGTCAGCGAAAGGACCCGGATTTAGCAGTTGTGATGCGTGGATTGGAGCTGAGGAAACGTTCAAGCAGGGATGAAGTGTCAGCGAAAGGCAAGATTGCAAAGGCGCGCTTGATGCAATGAGATAGTTTGTAGCGAACATCTGGTTACTTTCCTCGGATATGCGAAAACGAAGATGGCCGATGCATCCGGAGTCTAGTGGTTGTTTCAAAGGCAAGAGTTCCGGACGTACTCAGCGAACATCACAAAGGTCCACAAGGTATACATCTGGGAACCAAGAAAGCCCTTGGGAGGATTAAGAAAAAGTTCAATTGGGTTGGTTTCCATCAGTCGGTCAAGGAGTGGATAAGGAGATGTGCTAAGTGCCGTGCAGCCAGAAGATCGAAGAAGAAGCGACATAACTCAGGCGAAAAGGGTGCCCGAGAGAAAGGACATCTTCAGGCCACAATCAGTGGCCAGTATAAACACGACCATGTGAGACGGTGCACTCCAAGAGATAAGCCGGAAGCAAGGTTCAATAATGCATCAAACCGTGAGGGTTTCTTGAAAGGCGATTTGGGCTTGCTGTACCACGATGTGCCTTGGAAGGACCGTGCAAGGTAGTGTATCGAATCCAAATCGTTAGGAGGCCAAGAGACAAAATGAAGGTGGTCCACCTGTAGAGACTTGTAGCGTTTGGAATAGCAATTGTGTCTGTTCGATTAGAACCTTCTAAGGGCCTTGCTACAGCACACAGAAGTCAGTCGTTAATGAGAAAGCAAAGAAGTCAGTCGCAAATAAGAAAGCGGTAAGCAAAGTTCAGTTGTTAAACGGAAAGCTAAGAGTCAAGTTGCAAATAAGCACGTGATCAGTAAAATTGAAGTTACCAAGTACTGTAAAGTTTTTGTTGTACAATAAAGTTAGTTATACTGTTATTTGGGCATTTTTATTTAACAATCCAGTGACCGAATCCGAGATCCCCCCTTCTGAGGCTTTTCGTTCTTTTTCATTGGGCGGGGATTTAACGTGGCGGGACCCAAACCCTGCGCATGCGGTGTTTTACGCCTTCTTACTTTACCTCGCTCCCAAACGAATGTTTCGTCGCTACCCAGAGGATACGTGGATATAAATATCCGGACGTAGTGAGCTGCGATTTGAACTCTACGCACAAGAATCACTTCGGGCCATCCCCAGGTGGATGGCAGTCAAAAAGCTTTTCCCACTTACGTGGACTTCTCCGCACGGAACCATCCTCCTCGGAAGAGATCACCCCTTTCTGTTGACGATCACGACAAACAAACAAAGGTCTATGATCTGAGGGTATGCACCTGGAATATCCGAACCCTCAATGAGGAAGGTGCCTCTGCCCGGCTGGTTGATGTCCTCGGGAAGACAAAGGCTGACATCACCGCCATCCAAGAAATGCCAAGGACGGGGCAAGGAAAGGAACACGTGGGGCCTTGCGACGTCTACTACAGCTGCCATATAAAGGAGCGCAAATTTGGTGTTGGATTTGTGGTGGGAGAGAGACTCCGTCGCCGAGTACTGGCGTTCACGCCGGTGGCCGAACGTCTAGCCACAATCCGCATCAAAGCGAGATTCTTCTACATCTCGCTCATTTGCGCCCACGCCCCGACGGAAGAGAAGGACGACGCGTCCAAGGATCTCTTCTATGAGCGCTTGGAGCGCACATATGAGCGCTGCCCCCTACACGATGTCAAAATCGTACTTGGCGATTTCAATGCCAAGGTGGGCAAGGAAGGGATCTTTGGCACTTTGGCGCCACTGTCGGAAAATTCAGCCTCCACGACGAAACGTCCGAAAACGAACTGAGGCTGATAGACTTCGCCGGGGCCCGAAACTTGGTATTGTGTAGTACTAGGTTCCAGCATAAAAATATCCACCAAGCTACATGGCTGTGTCCAGATCGAAAAACGAGAAACCAAATCGACCATGCTGTGATAGACGGAAGGCATGCTTCCAGTGTTTAAGACGTACGGTCGCTCCGAGGGCCAAACATCGACTCTGACCATTATCTTGTTGCAGCCAAGGTACATCCACCTCTCTGCTTCAAAAAATGTGCCTCAATAATGCAAGGAAAGCTGAAGGTCGAAAAGCTGCAACCACAACAGACGGTACTCGACTCTCACACCTGTCCTCTGAGAGCACTCTTCAACAACCCGACATACGCGAGCAGTGGAACCACATTTCCCGCTCATTAAGTACCGGCGCCGAAAAAGAAAGCGGATTTCAGCAAGCCGGAAAGAACAACTGGTACGATTAGGAATGTCAAGAAGCTGCAGAGAAAAAGGATGCCGCCTACAGGGCCACGCTGCGATCGGGCGCAACGCGAGCCATGTGGGACCGCTATAGGGAACTGAAGAAGGAAGCGAGACGTATTTGCCGCAATAAGAAGAGAGAGGCCGAAATACGCGGGTGCGAAGAGCTTGAAATTCTAGCCGACAGGAAAAACGCTCGAAAATTTTATCAGAGAGTTGAGCGACTTACGGAATGTTTCCAGACCAGTGCGAACTCCTGTAAGAACAATCATGGCGAACTAGAGACCGATGTCCAGAACGCTCTATTGAATAGCAAAAGCACTGAAAGTAGTGGAGAAGAAGAACCCGAGCCCCCCGTCGATGACGACTGATGTCCACCTCCTGACTATGACGAGGTACGAATAGCGATTACGCGGCTGAAAAACAACAAAGCTGCTGGAGCTGACGGCCTGCCACGTGAGCTATTCAAGTACGGCGGCGAAGAGCTGATAAGGTGCATGCATCAACTCTTATGCAGAATATGGTTAGATGAAGGCATGCCCGACGACTAGAATTTAAGTGTGATCTGCCCAATCCACAAGAAAGGCGACCCCGCCATACGCTCCAACTACCGCGGGATCAGCCTTCTAAGCATAGGTTACAAGGTCTTATCCAGTGTATTGTGTGAAATATTGAAGCCCACCGTCAACGAGCTGATCGGACCTTATCAGTGTGGCTTTAGAGCTGGCAAATCCACCATAGATCAGGTATTCACAATACGCCAAATATTGGAAAATACCCGTGAGAATAGAATCGACACACACCACCTATTTGTCGATTTCAAAGTCGCTTTCGACAGCACGAAAAGAAGTTGCCTTTATGTCGCGATGTCTGAGTTTGGTATCCCTGCGAAACTAATAGGGCTGTGTAAAATGACCTTGAACAATACCACCAGCTCCATCAGAATTGGAAAGGACCTCTCCGAGCCGTTTGATATCAAGCGAGGTTTCAGACAAGGTGACTCCCTTTCGTGTGATTTCTTTAATCTGATGCTGGAGAAGACAATAAGAGCCGCAGATCTGAACCGCTCAGGCTCAATACTTTACAAGAGAGTCCAATTGCTGGCGTATGCCGACGACATCGACATTATCGGTAAAAACAAGAGCTGTTTTGCCTTCTCGGGGTTAGATAGAGAAGCAAAGCGAATGGGTCTGGTGGTGAACGAGGACAAAACGAAGTATCTACTGTCATCACACAAACGGTCAGAGCATACGCGTCTTGGCACCCACGTCACTGTTGACAGTTACAAGTTTGAAAAAGTAGACAACTTCGTTTATATGGGAACCAGCGTTAACACCAATAATAATGTCAGCCTTGAAATCCAACGGAGAATCACTCTTGCCAACGAGTACTACTTTGGACTGAGTAGACAATTGAGAAGTAAAGTCCTCTCTCGTCGTACAAAAACCAGACTCTATAAGTCACTCAACTTGCCTATGCTGGTGTATGGCGTGGAGGCATGGACAATGAAAATATCTGATGAAGCGGCTCTTTTAGTTTTCGAGAGAAAGATTCTGCGAAAGATTTACGGGCCTTTGCGCGTTGGCAATGGCGAGTACCGCAGACGATTTAACGATATAGACATAGTGCATCGAATTAAGATACAGCGGCTCCGCTAGCTAGGTCATGTTGTTCGAATGGACAAAAACGCTCCTGCTCTGAAAGTATTCAACGCGGGTCGCGATGCTGGTAACAGAAGAAGAGGAAGCATTTTAACATATTGTTTTATGTAAAAAAAAACTAGTTATATACTCGTACATGTTATAATTTTCTTTAATATTAAAAAAGGGCCAAAATTCATATCAAAATGCTCCCGTTTTTTAAGCTTAGTTTCCAGCTCTCTGGAAAACTCACAAGAAATATTTATCATTATTTCTGTCGCTCGAAAAAAAACTTGGCCGGTTCTGTAAGTACCGTATATTGAAACATTTTTTTTTATAAAAAAAGGGGTTTTAAAAGCGGCGCAGCTGAAAATTTGGAATAAAAATCGCGCGATTTGATATTCCAAATTTTCACTATATTTTAAGATATTGTTTTATGTTGAAAAAAACCGCCGCAGGCGAAAATTTTTAGTAAAAAATCGCGCAATTTTTTGTTCCAAATTTTCACTAGTTATATACTCGTACATATTATAATTTTCTTTAATATTAAAAAGGGCCAAAATTCATATCAAAATGCTCCTGTTTTTTAAGCTTAGTTTCCAGCTCTCAGGAAAACTCACAAGAAATATTTTTCATTACTTCTGTCGCTCGAAAAAGAACTTTGCCGGTGCTGTAAGTTTTCTTGAAGAAATAGATACATAAATATTTATATTCTTTTCGTGAGAACTGCAAACGGACTTAAGAAAATTTGATAGAAAATTTCTTTTTGTTTCTCCGAGCCTGTTTTTATATGAATTTTTTGTTCTTCTTGAGAGCTGTGCGTTAGGGTTAAAAGTGACATTATCCCGATTGTTGTCACACTTTATGAAAACTGACATAACTCCAAGAAAAAAAATTGGCTTTTTGTCACTGTATAAGAAGGGACATAATTCCAAATTAAAAATTGGGATTATGCCACTTGGGGTTATGCCAGGGTACCAATCTAGAATACACTATGTATGTATGTGGGTTATGTAAAAACTTAAAATAAACCTTAAGAACATTTTATTAATTTCAGCTCAACAGAGCGCAATGATGTTAGCACGCTTGTTACTCGAGTCTAAATTGCCGTAGCACTTAAATCACGAAACCCTCATCTACCGCGACTCTTTTATTCCAGCAGTGTACTCAAAATAACAAAGCATTTGCAAAGCACGGAAAATTTTTTCCCCTACCAAAATGTCCTTCCAAAACCTACCGAATTTTTTTTCTAGTTATTTTTTCAATGTTAAGTTTATTAAAAATGTAGGTAACACTACATTTAGGTAAACTAAAACTCAGCTAGTACAATAAAAAGACACACGTGTGGTATAGATCGTGGTATTGATATTATACTACGATGTGTGTCTCTAGCATTACACAACATTTATTAATAGTATCAACAGTAAGTTTATTTCGTAACTTTGTTTTGATTAATAACAACGACGAAAATTTCCGCTCAGTCGCGGCTGTGCGGAAGCAATGTAATACTGAAAGTGAAATTGCAAAGCTCAGCAAAACTATTTTGATGAAGACCATTTTTAATTAAAATTACCATGGAGCAAAATGTTTCCAGGGACATATCAACAGAAATATTTAAGTCACTAGGCCTCAACAAGTTCCATTGTGTTGTAATATGACCGGTGTGCGATTTGAAGAACGAGAGGAAGGATCTGTACATCTTCTGTTGATAGGACCTTTGACGGCGTAGTAATTTCCAGCATCTTTATGTCCTCGCGGTTAAAATCAAATCTAGCTGTAAGTTGCTCTAAGAATTCAATATAGAACAAAAGCGCCTTCATTTTCACCTCAATTATCTCCTCAGAATACAAATTACCTTTCATGAATGGCTCTGCCTTGGTTTCAATGAAAATGTCAGAAACTTATTTGTGATTGCATTTGTATTTGAAATTAAAGTTAACATCATTCTTAAACAATTCGTGTTTGATAAATCTGCTTTGGAGATACATATTTTCTATTTTTCGCAAGTAACTATTATTGTCGCGAAACCTACTAAAATCCAAATCCAATCTAGCCTAGGTAAAGCCCATGTGTGGCAACACTGAAGATGGCGAATATGTTGCACCCGGCCACACTCTCAACGGGTTAACTGAATATTATTTTGTCCAACAAAAGCACGCCAGTTGTTTCGCTTCTGTGCCAACTGACGCCAATCGGAAATGCTTAGTGAAGCCAAGTCCTTCTCCACCTGGTCTTTCCAACGCAGAGGAGGCCTCGCTCTTCCCCTGCTACCACCAGCGGGTTTCGAGTCGAATACTTTCAGTGCTGGAGCGTCTGTATCCATTCGAACGACATGACCAAGCCAGCGGAGCCGCTGTACTTTAATTCGCTGCACAATGTCCATGTCGCTGTAAAGCTCTTACAGCTCATCGTTCCATCGCCTGCGATACTCGCCGTTGCCAACTCGTAAAGGCCCGTAAATCTTCCGTAGAATCTTTCTCTCGAATACTCCAAAGGCCGCCTCATCGGATGTTGTCAAAGTTGTCGGATAACTGTCAACAGTTACGTGGGTGCCGAGCCGCGAATGCGCCGACTGATTGTTTCGCTTCACTACTTCTATTATATTGAAGTGCAGCTATGTAAATTACACTTTTTTAAATCGCTGCGAAAACTCTATTGCCTGTATTTATTATAACTATTTAAATGTCGCTGCGGTGTAGTGGTAAGCAGTGTGCGCTTTCACTCCGCAGGGCCTGGGTTCAAGGCCTGGTCAAAGCAACATCGCAAAAAATTTAGAAAAAAAGGGTTTTTTGCTTAACAGCGGTCGCCACTCGGCAGGCAATGGCAAACCTCCGAGTGTATTTCTGCAATGAAAAAGCTTCTCATGAAAATACGATCGCCGTTCGGAGTCGGCGTAAAACTGTAGGTCACCCTCTTTTGTGTGACAACATCAAGGCGCACGCCACAAATCGGAGGAGAAGCTGGGCCAAACATTAACATATCGATGGTCCTCTGCAATAACGACACAATTCAAAATTCAAAAAATCAAAACCCTTACTACTGTTAAGTGTCTCATGTCTCTTATCCTTGTCTAATCCATGTCTGACCCTTACTAAAGCAAGAAGTAAGGATTACTAAAGAATGTAGTAAAGATTAGATATGGGTCAGACAAGGATTAGAGACATGAGCCTCTTAACAGTAGTAAGAGTTTTTATTTTTTGAATTTTGAATTGGGTCGT